>JAJAGP010002593.1:72500-106787 GCA_025084515.1 Ancistrus triradiatus
TGTGGTCAGATGAAACCAAAATAGAACTTTTTGGTAAAAACTCAACTCGTCGTCTTTGGAGGAAAAAGAATGCAGAGTTGCATCCCAAGAACACCATACCTACTGTGAAGCATGGGGGTGGAAACATCATGCTTTGGGGCTGTTTTTCTGCAAAGGGGACAGGATGACTGATCCGTGTTATGGGAAGAATGAACGGGGCCCATGGATCGTGAGATTTTAAGCCAAACCCTCCTTCCATCAGCACTGAAGATGGAACGTGGCTGGGTCGTCCAGCATGACAATGATCCCAAACACACCGCTCGGGCAATGAAGCAGCGGCTCCGTCAAAAACATCAAGGTCCTGGAGTGGCCTAGCCAGTCTTCAGACAATTTGTGGAGGGAGTTGAAAGTTCGTGTTAGTAAGCAACAGCCCCCAAAACATCACTGCTCTAGAGGAGACCTGCATGGAGAAATGGGCCAAAATACCAGCTACAGTGGGCAAACTGGTGAAGACTTTACAGGAAAAACGTTAGACCTCTGTCATTTCCAACAAAGGTTATGTTACAAAGTATTGAGTTGAACTTTTGTTATTGACCAAATGCTTATTTTCCACCATAATTTACAATTAAATTCTTTAAAAATCCTACAATGCTGATTTCCTGGATTTTTTTCTTTCTCATTTTGTCTCTCATAGTTGAAGTGTACCTATGATGAAAAATTACAGCCCTCTCTCATCTTTCTAAGTAGGAGAACTTGCACAATCAGTGGCTGACTAAATACTGTTTTGCCCCACTGTACACTATGATACAGTATACCTAAACCCTTCAGGTTACAATACATTTAACATATGATGGGTTTTCCTGCAACACAGCCCCCATCGTAAATCAGGGAGCACCTGTACACTTGAGAAACAAGCCCCAAAAACCTGCAAAACTGCAACGAGGTTACCAATTATTTGTAAGTGATTTTATAAAATATAAGCCCACATTTTGCTTAGAATTAGATCTGGCAACTAGCTGCTTCTTCTTGGGACTTCTCTGCACTCTTTGGTCACGTGTGGTGCACGGAAATACACTGAAATCATACTATGGATACATGAAATCTGATACCTGAGCCTAAGATCCAAAACTCTTTTCATCAGATTTCTTAATCTGATTTCTACATTGCAGTATGCTGTAAACATGACCACTTGAATAATCAGATAACTGCAGAAATCTGATTATGAACCTGATTAAAGTGCATATAAACACACTCATTATCAGGTTTTTAAACCCTTCGATTGTACCCATGTAGCACTGCGGCAAACCAAAACCAAACTTCCCTCTACCACAAGCCGATTTTCTGCACAAACAGCGCTCACCAGCTCAGGGTCCTTCCGGCGGCTAAGATGTTCCCGTTCTTCCCTGCATTCTGTTTGCTGGGGCTCTTGAGCCTTGGGAAGCTTCCAGAGGAGGTGGTGGTGGGGAGGAGGAGGGAGTGCCACACCTTTTCTTTTACTGGGAGAGATGGTCTCCTCAAACCAAAGGCCCAGGAATGGGCTCACTTGTCATCATCTGTAAAAATACATACGCCATGTCATTTTCCAGCTTCCTTAAGGTCATTGTATTAAAGGCAGACAAAAGCTGCTGTTTCTGCAAACCGTGATTAAGAACAGGACTATTTAGATGTTCTTAAACGTTTAAAGGACAATAGTTGTGCACATTGAGACACTACAAGGCTGGGACCTAATGCAGAGTTCTGCTGACCTGAGACACAGTTGCTCTGTCCTCTCTGTCTTCTCTCTCTGCTGAAATAACGAACACTGTCACTAGCCGTGCAAGTTAAGCAGCGCATGCTTGGTGTGCAACAGCACTCTGCCAGCAACATTAAACTAACCTCTTCTCTAAAAACTCTCCAGCAGCCTGCTTCTCACTCATCTACCATCAAGCGTGGCAGCTATCAGGAACTGCATTAAAATGATTCTGACTAATCTCAGGCCTGACATTCACTCAGTTTTAATGAGACACGGCAGCTTTCAAAATGACATATGCCATATTAAATTTACTGAAGCTGAAATTTTGAGGATAAAAACAACAATGGATTAGTCTAAAAAAATATTCTGACATCCATGTGTCCAACTTGTGTGCAATTCAGAGACTCTGACCTCACTCTTCCTAATCCTGTCTATAAAAATCTGGTTTAAAAAAAATCTCAGAAGCATTGGTTACCTTTGACTACTGTCCTCCTCTGTACTGCTGAAGTCATCTTAATAGTAGGTGTTTGAGTCGGTGATGGAGGCGCTGACATCGCTGCTCACTGAGCCCTTCCTCTGTCTCTGCAGCACACAGGCCTAAAAGAATCCCAGAAATAGGCATTTTTTACCAAGCGAAGAAGCACGACTGTTTCAAGCATTCCAAGTTGCACAGTTTCATACTTTCTATAAAGATGGGAGAGCAGTGTGAAGAGCAGATTGGTAAGTGGCACAGAGTCGATAAGCCCGCTGCACTCTCTGGATTGATGGTACTTTGGGCCATGATGTTCAGTTTCGTTCTGCTGGTGGGCCCATCACTGGCCCAGCCCTAAGGAAAAAATGTTTGGTCAATCGTTAACATAATTTAAAAACTGAAGAGACAAAAGGGTAGCGGGAGAAATTCTATTTGAGTGTGGACTTACCCTGTGTAATGACCTCCACCTGTAGGTCCTGGAATAGGGAGGTAAGCAGCTTGATTGAGTGGTTAGCCAGAATGACTGACAAAACCCCAAAACCTTGGTGCCTAAATGGAAAACCACAGTACTGTAATCAATACATAGTTTTATTGATTACTCACTTATATTCAATTTTTTGTTTTTGTTCTAACCCCGCTTATCCTGGTCAGGGTCAAGAGGGATCTGCCAATATTAGAATTCACTGGGTGCGGACCAGCTTATTTAGTCAGCCACTGATTGTGCAAGTTGTCCTACTTAGAAAGATGAGAGAGGTCTGTAATTTTCATCATAGGTACACTTCAACTATGAGACACAACATGAGAAAAAAAATAATCCAGGAAATCACACGGTACAATTTTTAAAGAATCTAATTGGAAGTCATGGTGGAAAATAAGTATTTGGTCACTCACAAACAAGCAAGATTTCTGGCTCTCACAGACCTGTAACATCATCTTTAAGAAGCTCTTCTGTCCTCCACTTGTTACCTGTATTAATGGCACCTGTTTGACCTCATTATCTGTATAAAAGACACCTGTCCACAGTCTCAAACAGTCAAGACTCCAAACTCAACCATGGCCAAGACCAAAGAGCTGTTGAAGGACAAGCAAGAAAATTGTAGACCCAGGGTGGGAAGAGTGAGTCTACAATAGGCAAGCAGGTTGGTCTAAATAAATCAACTCTGGGAGCAATTGTAAGAAAATGGAAGACATACAAGTCCATTGATAATCTCCCTCGATCTGGGGCCCCACGCAAGATCTCATCCCATGGGGTCAAAAAATGATCATGAGAACGGTGAGCAAAAATCCCAGAACTACACAAAGGGACCTGATGAATGACCTGCACAGAGCTGGGACCAAAGTAACAAAGGCTACCTCAGTAACACACTACGCCGAGAGGGACTCAGATCCTGCAGTGCCAGGTGTATCTCCCTGCTTAAGCCAGTACATGTCCAGGCCCGTCTGAAGTGTTTTTTGGTAAAAACTCAACTTGTCGTGTCTGGAGGTAGAAGAATGCCAAGTTGCATCCCAAGAACACCATACCTACTGTGAAACATGGGGGTGGAAACATCATGCTTTGGGGCTGTTTTTCTGCAAAGGGGACAGTACGACTGATCCGTGTTAAGGGAAGAATGAACTGGGCCATGTATCATGAGATTTTAAGCCAAAACCTCCTTCCATCAGTGAGAGTATTGAAGATGGAACGTGGCTGGGTCTTCCAGCATGACAATGATCCCAAACACACAACTTGGGCAACGAAGGAGTGGCTCCGTCAAAAGAATTTCAAGGCCCTGGAGAGCCCTAGCCAGTCTCCAGACCGCAACCCCATAGAAAATTTGTGGAGGGAGTTGAAAGTCCGTGTTGCCCAGTGACAGCCCCAAAACATCACTGCTCTAAAGAAGATCTGCATGGAGGAATGGGCCAAAATACCAGCTACAGTGTGTGCCAACCTAATGAAGACAAAGTATTGAGATGAACTTTTGTTATTGACCAACTACTTATTTTCCACCATAACTTACGATTAAATTCTTTAAAAAGCCTACAATGTGATTTCCTGGATTTTTTTTTTTCATTTTGTCTCTCATAGTTGAAGTGTACCTATGATGAAAATTACAGACCTCTCATCTTTCCAAGTAGGAGAACTTGCACAATGTGGCTGACTAAATGCTTTTTTGTCCCACTGCAGTTTTTGACCACTTTCAATGCATTCCAATTTTGTTTTTTTTACAATACAGTGGTACCTCGGTTCTCAACAACATCGGACGTCATCATATTTGGTTCTCGGTGCATTTTGAGTAGAAAAATTTGTCTAGGCTCTGGTCATTCGTTCAGTACTCGACGCACTTGCTTAAACTTGTACGAGTCGAGCCACGTGACTCGTTCCAGCCGAACTGCTACGTTCCAGTGACTCGTTCAGTCTGAGCAGTTAGAATTAGCAGCTAATTCCCTGAGTTCACCAATAGAGTAAGTATTTTGCATTCACTTTCAATCCATTATTCACCAAATTAACTAATTAAGAATAATATATCAGCTTTATAAAAAACAAAACAAAAAAAAAACAATATATATATATATATATATATATATAAGCTTTGTGTTAATGCTTTTGGTTAGTGTCTAAGTGTTTTAAACAATAAGGTTGGCTCTGCTATTATACAATATAGACTATATTAAACTAGTTATATTAAACACAACACATGCTTATTATGGATTTGTCAGAATGTATCCCCTTTGGCTTATTATTAAGGTTTCATTTGTAAGCTTAGAAATGGTAGCTACTAATAAGACATAAATTATATAAATGCAAAATCTAAAGAACAACACCTTACCCTTTTCCCGGACCCAGTTTAGGGGATCCTGCCCCATCCTTGGTGCGGGTAGCAATGTCCCTGACCCGCAGTGCTGCCAGAGGGTCTTTTTCCTTGCCCTTATCTGCCAGAGCTGTGGGGCTTAGGTTCAATATCAAATACAGGCTATTTAATAAGCACCAGGCACCCAGGAGCTGGAAGTTCTGATAGTGCTGTAAAAAAAGAAGAAAAACACAACAATAGAAGACCATGTAGGATGTCAAACCTTTCTTTACCCACATCAGTGTGTGCTTCATATTTACCTCTCCTCCAGCTCGACGAGAGTTACTGATGGCCTGTCCAATCATGTCATATATCTCCAGCTATTAAATCAAGAAACAAAGAATAGGCGGATCAGAATCACTAAATCACACAAACAAATCAATTAGTGTAAAAATGCTTCACGTACACATTTCTGCACAATGGTTGCAGCATCATTTTCATAGTCTTCCTCTTTAGAGCCAGTTGAGGCGGTGCGAAGCTGGAGCCCACTGCCCACCTGCAGGATGGCCATGCAAGTGGCCACACTCACACCTGAAAATGAAGAATAAATATTCCTTCCTTACTGCCTAACCAATCTATGACCTTTCATCTTAAGCAGTACTAGTATTAAACCAACCTGCATATAGGCAGCTTAAAGCAAGCACAGTCACATCAAGGAGTCTTCCAGGAGTTAATGGCTCTAGCACAGGCAGGGAGAGAGTGTCCAAGGCCATGGTCACGTCAATCACAAGGGAGTGGAACCTGACAGTCAAACAGAAAATGGCAGAAATCCAGCCTCACTCAGAACTGATGTACAAACTTCCTGAATCAGCAGCACATTGCATGTCCATTAGTCTCACCCATTTCTGACAGCGGTGGCATCGGCCACAGTGGCTGGCATAATGAAGAAAGAGTTTGCTGATACAGCATCCTGGAAGCGGTTGATGTAGCGTAAGAAGTAGGGCAAGTTGAGGCACACGCGCAACAATTTCTCTGAGCCCCCTGAATCAAGATTGGATCAGATACAAATAAAATAACAAATCAGACACTTAAGTCTCAAAAATAATGCTAATATGTAATATTGTAAAAAAAAAAAAAATAAAATAAAAAAAAAATAAAAAAATCCACCCACCTAATTCTTGTGTAAACTGGACACATTTTGTGAGATAAAGGCATTCTTCATTTTGGCCTGAGTAGCCTGATCTGTAGTTGTCTGGTCATCACATTCACCTTCAGCCTATAATACAAAACAAGGTTGATATCAAATTTCAGTCCAAGCATTTTCAAGCAATTATTAAATCCCTTTAAAAAAACGATTATTTAGCCCCCTTTATATGTGTAAAAACAAACAGTTTGCTGACCTGCATGTGAGCAGAGGGAGTTGACAGGACCGTAATATCAGGGTTAAAGACTGAGGTCAGCTGATTGAAAAAGTTCATTTGAAACTTCTTTTTGCCGCAGCTCAGGATTGACTGGGGAGGGTGCCTCCTTTTGGTCCTCCACTGGACAATGACACACAAAGAAACGTGTGAAAAGAATAAGTACAGAAAGAACCAGCTCTCTGTGTGTCCATCTGTGAACAGGATGCTGAAAATCCCAACTGACAGAACTCGGAAACAAAGCGTTCTGTCAGTCTGCCTCTCAGAGACAGAGAGAACAATAGACTAAGACGACAAGACATTTCAGAATACAGATGATCCAATAATCCACTAGACAGTTTAGGAGTCTATGAAAGATCAAGAACATAATGCAGTGGTTCCCAAAGTAAGGGGTGCAGAGCTTAGCAATACAAATGAATTTACATTTACAGCATTTAGCAGACGCCCTTATCCAGGGCGACTTACAATTGAAACAATCTTACAATCCAAGCAATTGTGGGTTAAGGGTCTTGCTCAAGGACCCAACAGTGTTTTGGCTGAGGTGGGATTTGAACCCTGGACCTTCTGGTTCATAGTCCTGCACCTTAACCACTTGGCCACCACAATGCCATGAATGAGGCATGTTTGAGCACTAGTAGGATATGTTGGTGAGGGCTCTCAGCTAAAAAGCAGAAAAGATGTGGGGATTAAAGGTGTGGTTTTTGCAAAGCAAATGTTCAGGTTTCAGTTTTTCTCTCAGGCAGCTGATTGCATTTTAAAGCCACTGTAGTGCAGAGGCACAACTGAGAAAATATGCTATTGAAAAAATGCAATGAATGCTGAAAAAAATTTGGGAACCACTGCATTAACATGTTCTGATTCCTTGTTATGCAAAAAACTAATTAAGCATCTGTTTGTTTAGTTTTTAACACCTCTCGATTAATTTAATTACCTTTCAGCTTTACACATGGCAGAAGGTTTTAGTGTGGTACTCGTTTATCTACAGTGAAGTCACAGCTGGGATTTAATTTACAGCATCAAGGAATCTCAAGGTTTTATGGGCATACGTTTTATCGTTATTTCAGGGAACAACGGTTATAAGAAATTTACCATTTGGTGAATACAAATGAGGGTGGAAAAAACAAGCTTTGATTGAAGTAAATTCAGAATATTGGCACCCCTGAATTTTAATACTTTGTACAACCTCTCTTTGCCAACAAAACAGACCTTAGTCTTCTCCTGTAACACCTTATAATGTTGGAGCATACAGAAGACGGAACTCAAGATCACTCTACAGAATCTCTCCAGATCCGATCTTGTACACTCTCTCCTCTTTAGCTCACCCCACTGGTTTACTATGGGGTTTATATCGGTGGTCTGAAGATTGGGTTTTTTTGTTCGGCAAACCATTTTTTGCATTGATTTGTTCTTGCTTTGGATCATTGTCCTGCTGGAAGATCCAACAATTACACATTTTCAGTTTCTTGGCAAAGGCAGACAGATTTTGATTGAAAATGTCCCATATAGAAAGAGGCTATTTAGTGTAGTAAGTAGTAGCATTAATGCACAACTTAAATCAAACACTTCCTCGTCATCAGCATGCTTCAGAACCGGTCTGTCTCATAAAAAAAGAAAAATAAAACACACACAGTTTAAAGCTCGAACTGTGTTTAAAGAAGTGAATTGTGAATTAATGTTAGGGACAGCAGTGTGCTTTTCATGTCTTGCTATCTTGTAATCTAAACATGTAAAGTTGCTTTGAGACAATGCTCCATTGTAAAAAGCGCTATATAAATAAATCTGACTTGACTTGACTATGTTTGTGCTGCTGTCGTGATATCCGCAAGTGTGAATAAATGTGACCGGTATAGAAACTTTTATGAGACTGATCACCCGCTCAAGCTGAAAACTGGTAGATTCCGGTCACCAGACAACCCTGCACACTCAACTGCTATGTAAAAAAAAAAAAGCAGTAAAACAAAATAACAGCCTTCAATTTTATACCAATATTCATTTCACAAACAATGCATAAACTTTGCTTAAGTGCTTGAGGCTCAGAGCAAGGGTGTTGAGTAGGTTCCTGAAGTCATCAGGTTGAAAAACTGTGCACACTGGGCCATGTCCTCAACGTCATTTATTATGTCCCTCCATCTAGATTTCTTGTCATAGTTGTTTTAGCAAAAGAGTCAGTCAAGCTGTTCTGAACGCGGGTGACTCTTCGATTAACATTTAACACCCGGATCTTTTTTAACCACTTAATTCAACACATCTATTCTAATTTTATTATGATGTATTTTTCTGAGCTTAAAAATTCTCAAATCCAAATAATAATTAATCAAGTGGTGTTAACTCGTCCTTTGTCCTCACAACCATAACTGCACCCTTTGAAACAGGTGAACATGTAAGACAAACAGTCTCAAACTGACAGCAAATGGGTTACTTGGTGCCTGAAAAATCCGGTAAAAAAAAGGGTCCACAAAACATTTAATCTGTCTCTCATATTTGCCTATACAGGAGTGCTTCATAAGCACCTGTCTTTTCCTTTTCAGTTCAACAGTGACCAAATGAAAGACAGCAGGCAAATGAATAGCCATACCAACACCACCAGATTGACTTTTTTTTTAATACTAAAAAGACAGAACTATAATAAAGCCCCTCACCATCAGAAAGGGTCTTGACAGTCTGTGGAAGTTTGGCAGATTTCATCATTGCAGTGAATGTTATGATCTCGGTTCGATCTAATCGACTGCAACCAGTGCAAAGACCTTTTATTAAGAGAATCAGGTGTTTCTGAAAGAAAAAATAAACAATCATTAAAATGAGTCCAAAGTAAGCAGAGGATCCAGTCACAGTTGCAAAATGATCTGAACAAACCACTGAGGTCAAAAGAACAAAGTCTTACCTGTGAAACTGCACATGCTTCATCTGGATTCTCAAGCCGCAACAACGAGAATTCAATCAATACTTTACATGCAGCAGCTACTGACAGCAACTGATTTCTGGGGACTAGGCACACAAAAACAGACAAAGAAAAATATTTTATTATGGTTACTCAATTTGCTTTTAAATATTCAATAACAGCAAAATAGAGCACTTACTTTGTCCACATACTGTGGTGATGTAATGTGCCGAAAGTGCCACAAAGGACGAGTAGAACGGCTCATATTGTTTATCATGATGAAGAATTTCAGATTCGCTAAGCAAAAGAAAAAGAAATCATATGTAAAAATCTAGAAACTGGAAATTGAAAAGCTCATGTAACCAAACACTTTTTCTGACAGATGCACCACTGTGACTTCACTAGATTTACCTACTTACAGGTTTGAAGTGTTTAAAAGGTGATACAGCAGTTTTATTGTGACAATACCGTTTATATTTACACTATAACAACATAAAATACTATAGTAATGTCTGGGCAACGACCGTTTCACAGAATGTAATGTGGTCGTTGAACGGCACATACCTGTACCTAAATAAGGTTTTTTGATCCACTGGACTGTGGATCAAAAAACTCCAGGGTTCAAATCCTGCCCCTGCCAAGCTGCCACTGCTAGGTCCTTGAGCAATGCCCTTACCCCAAGACTGCATTCCAAGTGTCTATCAGTGAACCCCGTTACTAGAGTTGGGTATCAGTCCAAAGGGAAAGTAATCAGTTTTACATTAAGCTTTTTTCTTCCCATACCCATTATAAATTTAAAAAAAATAAAAAAACAACATAAATAATGATTACCTTCCCTTTGGATATTCATCATTTCAGCAGTAAAGGGTAGTTATTAGCAGTAGCAACTGAGAGAAGTTTAGTGTTCCTAGGTCAGTTATTCAGTACATTATGCCATGTTAAGCTTTTTACTCATAATAGGTTTAAAATTGGGGGAAAAAAAACTTAACGTAAATAATGATTACATTTGAAGTTGAACTTTTATACCTAATCAATGGGCATGTTTTTTTCCCCCATTTTGAAATCGAGAAGAACCAGAATCAACAAGCAGAATCTGAATCAGAATCGATAAAATGCAAAAAATACCCAACCCTATTCGTTATGAGGATGCACATTTAACTACGGTGTGCTGCTTTGCAAAGATGCAGTTCTTTTTCGTCAGCTGTCGTGTGTATGAGAATAATTTTAATAAAACTGTCTGCACCAGAGGCTATGCTGCTATGCATATCATTATAAATACAACAGCCAACCTATCTAGCAAGCTAACATATGGGTTAAGTAGGCAAAGTATCTTAATAAGGAATATATCCTTATCGGACCATGGACGTATATGCAAACAAATCTTATGCTGTGCATACTTGTACTGTCAAACCAACGCTGCTTTGTCACTACTCAGTTGCTAGCACACAGGCTTATGATTTAGTAATGGCTAAAGTTAAAAATAAATAACTAAATAAAATAATAATAATGGGAATAAATATCACTGAATTTCTTTGGTCCTGAGGGGACCGTCTGTAGCATTCTTGCATGACTTATTTATTTAGCCTGTACAGGATTCAAGAGCAGTGAAAAATCCATTTAAAATGCCAGAGTTAAATTTCAGTTTCACTCCTGGTACTTTCATTTCATCAAAATAATCTCATGTATCACCACAAGCTTCAGAGCTGCCAGGCTATCATGTCAGCACAAAACTAATACACCCAGTGTTAATACAAGAACCAGCAGCAAACACAAACACACAGGATTTGTTTTTGTTGTGTTATGATAAAAAGCCTAGCTATATAAACTGATAAAATGATCTAGTGACAAACAAGTAAGTGTGTAAAGTTGGGGTATGTGATATGTAAAAAAAAAAAATCATATAAAAAAACCAAAACAAACAAACAAAAACTGTCAAAAATACACGTTAAGAGCTCACAAATTCATGGCATCCTAAAGCCAGGTAGAATAGACTACAAAAAGTTACACTAAAAATATACTTAAATGTCCAGCACTGATTTCCTGTGTGTCACTTTTCTACAGCCACTTGAACAGCAGCTCAAGCTGTACTCACACTAGAGCACAACAAAGTCACAATCTACCACTGATGTCCTAAGTAGAAGCACAACATAGACCAGAGACTTGGTCTACAGCAACAAGGAGCCCAGCAACATTCTAATTAAGAAAATGGGACTGTGGTGGAATAGCAGTTAAGGCACTGCACTCTGGACTAGAAGACCCAGGGTTCAAATCCCACCTCTGCCAAGTTGCTACTGTTGAGTGCTTAAACAAGGCCCTTCATTTACAATCGCTTGGATCGTAAGACTTTATAACCTGTAAGTCACTATAGATAATGGCATCTAAAGGACACAAATGTAAAAAAAACTCAATTTCAGAGAAATGGGCAACTCCAATAAATGTCTGTTGTTGCATTCCTTTTATCATCTAATCACTATATACACAGAGTTATATTCTATAGTTTTATGGTATTTTAATATACCATAAATTAATATACTCTCCAAAATACATGATCTCTAATTTAACACAGTCTATGTATTATTTCCACCTGATTTTCCTTAAACATGTTCTCTCTTTTTAAATTCTTTACTTAGATTTCTTATTTCAATTACTACAGTACATTTATGAGGTAACCTAGTTAAATTATTACAAATAACACTGAGTGCCCAAGGTGGTTCGGCACCTTTGAGTCTAACCAGGTTTCTTCCTTCTCACATTTAGTTTTACCTTGTCACTGTTGCACTAGGCTTGCTCAATTAAGGGCTGTGGGCCTAAATATTTGTAAATCTGCTTTGAGACAATACTCCATTGTAAAAAAAGCGCTAGATCAATAAAAATGGCTTGAGCTGACACAGAATCTCTACCATCCCTACTCCAGTTCCTCTGGTTAAATAGCACCTAATATCAATGTTAATAAAACAGCAACACAGTCAGCGTTAGCACAAGTTTGACTACCTTTTTAAATTGACCAGTAAAAATGAACGGTCGTGCAACCCTAACTGCATTCACACCCACAACAGACCAGCCATGACTGACTATCTACTTATCACTCTCCAGAGTGAATACAGGGTCAGTGAGAAAATGTTACATTAAGCAGATGGATTCAGCCTTAAGTTCTGCATTCTTGCTGCATTTCATTGGATCCTTGAAGACGAGAGGCAGGAATCATGGAAGGGGGACAAGGAAGAAACAACTGCTGACTAACATCCAACAATCACTTGCTGGGTAACATCCGAGTTATAAAAGCACCGAGACCAGATGTAATACCAGACATTCAGTAGTTCAGGTGTGCACCGTTTAACAACCATCGGATCAACGTCCATTCACTATAACATCATAGGTCTAAAAACTACAATAGGAAATAAAAATGTGTCTTGAATCTAGATGTAGCAGGAGTCAACAGCTGGTCATCTCAACAGCCAATCAACACTGCAGATCCATGAGCAGAGGTAGGAGTTAAGAGTATAACAGCAAAAGAGAATCATTCGTGTGTGTGCGCACATGCAACTTCCTTACCGGTTATGTGCTTGCTTGGTCATTAGCTCACGTTTGGACTACAACTTATAACTCGAGATTTTTTGTGCAAGTTACTCATGGCAGTGTGTATGACTTTCCATTACTTATTTGTACCAAGCTGTAAATGGCGTTCAAAAGTGTATGTGACTATTGTAAGGGACTGTGGTAGCCTAGGGGGTAAGGTACTGGACTATGGACCAGAAGGTCCAGGGTTCAAACCCCACCTCTGCCAAGTTGCCACTGTTGGGTCCTTGAGCAAGGCCCTTAACCCACAATTGCTTGGATTGTAAGAATGTAATTTATCAATTGTAAGTCGCTCTGGATAAGGTAAATGTAAGTAGCACTACTTTGTCTGTTCCCGACTACCGGTATACTCTCTCTCAGCTATAACTATATAAACTGATTCACATTCCCTCACTGAGTCCTTGTTTCATCTGGCTGATCGTCCATGTTGTTTGTAACACTGTTTATCAATGCATTGTTGGTTTCCGTCAAACAAAAGTATCAGGCCCATCATACCGTCCTTTTAAGTTTCACTGATATCCCATACACAGGGTCACAACAGTACATCACTGTGTCTTCTATAATTATTGTGAATTTCTATAAATTAAAAATGCTGTGGTATTAGGGACGCTGTGTGGATGACAGCATTCCACTCTGTTTTCAGCGGTATCTCTACGCATCATATGCATGCAGTTTTCTTGGCAAAATATCCTTTATAGCTACATTACAGTAGCACAACAAGACTATGTGACTATGGTAATGTCCAGTCAACGTCCTGCTCCACAGAATGTAATGCAGTTGTTAATGCATTAATCTAGCAGCAATTTAATTGCCATTTCAGTACCTTAGGCTACATCCATGGCGTAGAATTGTTACAGTTTGTAGGCACACACTATATATACATCGCGATCTAACCTTATCTTTTAGAACTCAGTAACTCTGAAGCAACAGTGGTACAGAGAGCTGGATTTTCAGAAAGCGCACAACCCTGCAAAACGTCTTACAAACCTGCGATTTATTTATGTAACGTTACGTGAGAGTTCAACACCTGCATTTTAGCTGACTGAAGCAGGCTAACGTCAAGGGGGCTGCAACTACTCGCTTTGCTAGAAATCTAGCTATAAAACACATGTCAGCTGGTGTTTTACTGTTAATTAAACTGACAGAATCGGAAAATAAACGTTTAAGTGTTTAATCTTGCGCTACTTTTCACTTTCATCTATATAGAGCATTAGCCACCTAGCTAGTATTTAGCTAGCAAGCAATCGAAGATTGCTAAACTAACCTTAGCTAATTGCTAGCAAGTCCAGGTTTTCCTTTTATGACAAGAACAGTAAAAACATGGTTAGTCCAAGTAGTGACCTTGGACTCACTCGCAAATAAATACACCAATAAAGCTACAACAAAATCTGACAATGTGTCCCACTATGTTTAATTATCCACATCTCTGTTATTCGGCCTGATGATGAAGCAGAATCTGTTGGGCTGCGTCCCAAACGGCTACTGCCTAAATAAATAGCGTGCAAAATTAGCACTGCTCTTATTTTAACATACTATTTAGTGTATTGTTTGCAGTTTGGGACGTAGCCCTACTGTCCGATACAGTAACACACAGCTTTGCTTTGCTTTGCTTTTAGCGACAAGTGTTACTTCTATGCTACAGAGAACTAGCCCACACAGATTTCCGCGTTTATTATTGAACAGCAGCGTGCAAAAAATTCGAAACCAAGACCAGCTCTGACCTGTTCACGATGGATCCTATAAGCTGAGGTAGCTCTTTCGTTTCGAAAGCCGTGTAAGAGGCGGATAAGAGCGGCCGCACAGCTGCGGTCCACTCCGCTTCTCCATCTCCTCCACTCGACGCCATCTTGTGATCCTCTATAGACTGTATCGGAGGAAATGAGGTAAATCTGCCGACACGAAACAACAGGACGTGTCGTCAAAGTGAACGTTCAACATTGAAAACTGGATTACAGTAATGAAGTGATTTATTAACACGCTTTAATTATGATCTTAGTAGTAAATTAAATGCATTTAAGCCTTTTTAATAGTTTTTAAATGTATTATGCACAACCATTTGCTGTCCTCCTTGAATGTTTGTGAGCCCTTTAGAAATGTCTATATTTCTGCTTAAATTTAACCTAACATCTGCAAATTTCAGCACAGTGGCTCGGTGGTTAGCACTGTCACCTCACAGGTCCTGGGTTTGATCCCGGGTCCTTTTTGTGTGGGTTTACTCCAGGTACTCTGGTTTCCACCCACAGTCCAATGACCTGTGTTAGGCTAATTGGTGTCTCTAAAGCGCCCCTATTGTGTGAGTGTTTGCTCTATGATTGACTTCTGTCTGGGGTTGTTCCTGCCTTGCCACCGCCTAGACACCGGCTTTCCCACTAACCTTTTCAGGATTAAGTGGATTAGAAAATGAATGAATGCATGAATGAATGAATCATCAGATTTTTAAACATGCCCTAAAAGTAGCTAAGGAGAATCAAAATAAACAAAAGTGACAAAAAGATTATGCTTGGATATTTATTTATGGAGGAAAACCATCCAATATTACATATATGTGAGTGGCAAAAGTATATGAACCTTTGCTTTCGGTATCTGGTGTGACCCCCTTGTGTAGCAATAACTGTAACTAAACATTTACTAAACATTGACCGATTCTGCACATCAGCTTGGAGAGATTTTAGCGTTCGTCCTAACAGAACATCTTAAACTCTGGGATGTTGGTAGGTTTCCTCACATGAACTATTCGCGTCCGGTCCTTCCACAAATTTGTTAATGGATTATGGTCAAGGAATTTAATATAGCCATTCCTGATTGGACATTACCTCTTTTCTTGTTTAACCATTGTTTTTTAGAACAACTTGTGAGCTTAGATTTGCTGTCTTGTTGCATAAACCACGTTCTTTTGAGAGTTAGTTCACAGACAAATGTCCTGACATTTTCCAGATGCAGCAAAACAGGCCAAACCATGATACTACCACCACCATGTGTCACATATGGGATAAGGTTTTATACTGGGATGCAGCATTTTCCATTCTCCTAAAAGTTCTATTTTGGTTTTATCCATACACAAATTGTTATTCCACTAGCCTACTGGCTTGTTCACATGATCTTTAGCAAAATACAGATGGACAGCAATGTCCATTTTGTAAAGCAGTGGCTTTCTCCTTGCAGCTACTCTATGCAAACAATTGTTGTTCAGGGTTATCCTGCTGGTGGACTTATGAAAATTAACACTAGCCCAGTAATTTGAACGGCATGTGTTTATTTACTTTACTCTGCTTATTTTTTTCCACACAAATGGTCGCTCCTGTAATGATTGCATTTTCCCTCAGGGATTAATCAAGTGTTCTTTGTGTGATAGGCCTTTCGTTGCCCAGAAGTTACCCTGGGGTGCTTTGTGGCCTCACAGACTGTTACTTGCCTTGCTCTTGGAGTGACCTTTGTTGGTCTTGGAGTGACCTTTGTTGGTCCCTCTTGGGGAGGATACCACTGTTCTTGAATGTCCTCCAATGATACACAATATGTCTGACTGCAGATTGGTGCAGTCCAAATTCTTTGCATGTGGTTTTTCAACAATTTTTCAGTTTGATGAGCATCAATAACTCTGTTTCTGAGTTCCTCAAAATTCTCCTTTCTTTGTGCCATGATACAATTCCACAAACAATTTTTTAAGGACAGACTTCAAAAATCTATCCCTGTTTTTTTAAGACAACAGGGTGCCCACTCACACCTGATTCTAACTCATATTTAAATTAACTGACAATCCTAGAGGTTCACATAGTTTTGCCACTCACAGATATGTAATATTGGAACATTTTCCTAAATAAATAAATGACAACGATGATGTTTCATATCTATTTAATATCTAGGTCATATTTATGCAGAACTATAGAAAATTCCTGTGTTTACAAACTATCAATCAGCACTACCTACACACTGGTCAGATAACATTTAAATGACAAAAGATCTGGTAGGGTGTATGGATGAATTTAATGGAGCGTGTATAAAAAAAATTCATTAACAAACAATCTCTGATCAAGACACTGTATTATACTATTTTTTATTGCACTGCTGCTGAACCTAATGCTAGGCATTAATGGGTAATTGCAGTAATGGGTGATTGCAACACACCTCCCCACTAGGACACATCATACGCTAACTCTTATAAAAACCTTACATAAAATACTATTTATTTATTTTCAGTGCAGTTATTCATTTACAGTACATTGTCTGTATATTTTCACATTGCATAATAGAATACTTTTCATAGTATACATTATATAGCAAAACTTAGGCATGCAGTCATCTTAGGCAGATAGAGGTGTGGTCTGATTAAACATTGGGTCTTGCCACAAGAGGGTGTAAAAGTGCTTCCTACGCTGCCCTATAAAAAGGCAGGCACTTAACAGATAGAAATTTGTCGTCATATCGTCCATTGTGTGTCCTGCAATTGACAGCCAGCCACTGTCGCCTTTGGTTGTAGTGAATGAGAAACCTGGACTGCTATGGACTGGAACCGTATCGTCTTTAGCAATTAATCCAGGTTCTGTTTGGGATTCAAGGATGGCCGGATTCGAGTATGGAGACCTCGTGGTACGCGCTTCAATCCTGTCTTTGCTGTGGAGCAACACACTGTCCCAACTGCTGGTGTGATGATCTGGGGAGCCAGTGCATACGAGTCGATCACGCCTAGTGATAATATGAGGGAAACTAACAACTCAGCGAAATGTGCAGGACGTTTCGGGAGGGCTTCTGTCTGTAATTTTTCATTCGGATAATTTGCGCCCACACACAGCAAGGGGGTTTACCAGAAATGTCGCAGTCAGATTGCCACGCTTTCTTGGCCTGCTCAGTCGCCAGATTGTCGCCAGCATTAATGGGACCAGCTGGGATGCCAGCTTCGGCCTACAAGTGTGCAGGAGCTACAGGTCCAGAAACAACATCTGAGGGCAAATGTGCTGCAGGATACTGTATGGAACCGGTTTGCCTCCATGGCCAACTGTATCTCATCTTGTATCCAGGATAGAAGCAGCCCAACAGTGTACTAGGGCCTCCTTTCTATTGAACAGTTTTCCCCAATAAACTTAACTGTTTGTTCCAATATGAGTGTATATTTACCCTAGCCCTTTTGCAGTACTTAGTGTGTTGTATGTTTACTACTGGAACACTAACAAGTTCTGTTGCCTTATTTTCATTTCCTTTTCAAAATCAACAAAACATTGAATATGGACCTCAAACTTTTGCAAGGGCTATACACCTTATTTATGCAAACTTTATTAATAACAACTGTTCTGCATTTTTATTTATCACTACTGTACATACTCTATTCCTGTTACCACTTTGGATGTCAACATTTTATCTCCATACTCACTTTATAGATACAAAAATGGTCATGCAAGGTCTTCAGAGGTCAGATTTTTATATAGATCAATTAGGGACGGATTTCAAAATTACACACATGAAAACAGAGCATTAACAAATCTAGTTAATCACAGACTGTGTGTTTAAAAAAAAAAAAAAAAAAAAAAAAAAAAAAAAAAGGCATCTGACATTAATGAACCCAGTGCATACATAACAGTTTAATTCAGTGTTTACTAATGACAGTGTTAGAAACAATGCATGGTTTCATGTTGAATGAACTGATGAAGAGCTCAATCATTTCCTCATATGTCTTGGTCATGGGGAACAGATTTTACATCCAATTGAAAATAACAAAACGTAAACTGAAAAGGGGAACAGACCCTTTAACATCCTGGAATTTTGAGCATTTAGTAGTAATCTTGGAGTCATTCAAATAAGTCTTAATAGCAGAATCCACTCCTGCAGTTAGTACCACATTCGGACTTTATTGGGTTTCTCGAAATCACAAATTGATTCATGTCATCTTACAAAGGGCCAGACATTTTTCATATTCATAAAACTCATACAGTACTCTTCAGACCTCTTAAAGGTTGATTCAAGTGCCATTATTAAAAAGGACAACAATGCAAACTCAGATGCACTAAGCATCAAAGAGTAGGGGGACTGGACTCATTTACCTTGCACTTAGAGTCTAAAGAGTTTAAAGATTCAATTAGTTTATTGTAGAATGAATCTTTCATGCTGACCAGTGCAAACAGACATTATTATTAATCCTTAAAATAATGTACATTTTGGAAAGTTAAATATCCCAAATATAATTCACATCTAAAACAGAGATAATGGGGGAAAAAAAACAAAACTCATTATTCATTACAAGTTCATTATTTTCTCACAACACTCAATGCCATGTTCCCACAATAAATAGATTAATAATAAACTGCTTGCCGTGGAAACAATAGGGGCTGGAGAGCAAAAAAAATAAAAAATAAAAATAATTTCTCGGCTCAGATGCTCAATTTAACTTACCTGTTCATGACCAGGTAATTGTACTTGACTCCAGACTTTTATTAAACTTTTCTAGCATTAAATAACTCACAATAAGTCATTCCTTATTGAAAAAAATCTAAGCTGAAACCAACCTTGTTCACTGCTGTGAAAAAAATGGTCAACAGGTAATTTTGCAGTCTAACATGGGCTTCAGCACTGCCACCATTCTGTCAATCCCATGGCAGGAAAGGGAAGAGGCCAGCTGTTAGGTCAGTTGTGCTTTATCGCCATGCACGATTAAGCAGTTTGACTTCTGCTAGTCGCTTGCTGATCATAGTAGCAAAGAAGAGGCCGAGAAGTACACTGCTGATCAGAACATAATCATAATCGTCCTTAAGAACATCAAATTGTTTGGAAGGATAAACTCTGGTCTGGTAGATGTCGAGGCCATAAGCAACCACCTATGGGAATAAAAAGGTCATTTTTCATATAACGAATCTGATTAAGAGTTGGCAATAAGGCAAAAACACATTGATATTAAATATCATATTTGGGGGAAAAAAGGGGAAAAAATAAATAAATAAATAAATAAATAAATAAATAAATAAATAAATAAAAAAAACCACACAACCTTACCAGGCATGTGGACTCCAGGCCAGAGGGGGCAGTGTAAATCCCCCTTACTCGTGACACAGTTTGGTTGTAGTTAATAAACCACTCGGTGCGAATTGGCATTTCAGGAGAATATGGGATTAGATTTTCTTCCCTGAGAAAGACATCAAGAAATAACATGTTTAAAAGCCATCACTGCTTCCTGAATGATTAAACATATGCTATTCTAGGCTACTGATTAACAGCTCAATAGTTACCTGCTTTGTTCTGAAGCCACTTCAGGTCTCCGTGGGTCCAGAAACATCTTTGGTAAAGACAAGATGTTTCCTGAAGGGAGTCCCACTGAAGAAAAAATGTCCGTTAGATCAAAATAGCTTGTATACGTCAGACCTCCCACACTAGTTCTCGATCATTTACATTGAATTAAAGCACAGAACTGACCGAGCAGATGTCGACTGGTGATGCCTTTCTCAGTCAGCGTGGCCTCCAGGGTGCTTATAGGAGAGGGGAATATGTAGGACTGCTGCAGCACCTGGGGAGGGTGAGGTCTATCCAAGGAGCTGAACACTGTGCTGTTATACAGTTCCATTCCCTCAAAGAGCTCAAGTACAGAGAACTCGTTCCTCCGAGCCTTTGTGTTCCAGTAAACATACTGGAGATGGAAACAAGGAACAAATCAAAAATACAAATCACAAATACAATCATCTAATAAGAATGCAGGCCCAGCAATATTACATGGCTAGCAGCCCACATTAAACAAACTAAATTTTAACAAAAACAACAAGCAAAAAAACAGAAAAATAGCCATTCTACACACCACCACCCAGTTCTCGGAGTGCACAAAGTGAACAGGTCCTCTGGCCTTCCTCTGCACTGCCTCATGGACAATACGGCCAGTCACACCATCGATGAGGAAAATTCCTACAAAGCTGCGCTCCTGATGACTGTCAGTGCTTTCGGTCACCACTGCAAGCAGGTTAGGGTTCAGGTACTACAAAGAAAAAGGCATGGTAACAACCAGAAATCATTAAAATCATTCAAAACTAAATTCAACAGATCAGCTGCAACCACAAATGAGAAAAAGTTGGGACACTATGAAAGAAAAGAAAAAAAAAAAAACTTTTTTTTTTTTTTTTTTACTTTTATTTCATTGCAGACAGCATTAACACTTCATATTTCATGCTTTGACTGGTCATGCAGGAATGGAGGTTTATTAACTAATGAAATGAATTTGATTCGACAAAACATGAAATATCTTGTGTTCATATTGTGTGCAATAAATTAAAAGTATGAATTTTATTTGCATTTTCCATACTGTCCCAGTGTTTTCTACTTTGGGGTTTTATGAAAGGTTATCAAAAGTGACACAAGTAGCACCTTATAAAGAACACTGCGGTCACCCATGACCCGGCCCTGGGAGTGTACATGTTCATTTGAGCGCTTGCCCTTCACCCCCACGATCTTCTGCACATCGGTGGGAATAACCACCTCCCAGATCAGCTCAGTGGACAGATCTTTGCGTAGACGGAAACCAGAGAGTTTTCCCTGGCTGGAGTCCACCAAGTAGAAGAAAATGGAGGATGCCATCTCTTGTAACTGCTGCAGGACATTCTTAGTGGATGGGAAAGCTGTGACCTGAAAGGGAGAAAGACAAACAACTTATCAGCATGACATTTTCTATATTTATGATAGAGAAACTGTTTAAAATGCCCCTGACCTTGTACTGATCATCTATAAGCAGAAGCACTTTAGAATAGTCCTGGTCCATTAGTGGCAGCAGCAGAGACTGAAGCACAGGTCTTGGCAAAGCTGGAACACTTATATGACTTTTCCTGCCAAAAATGGGATTGAAGACATAGAGGCTTCCCAGGCCTGTGTCCTAAAGATACAAAAAGTCTCATATTAATAGAAATGACCTCAAAACATACAGCGCCATCACCAGTACGTAACAGTGGTGATTGGAAGGTAAACGATCAAAAAAACGTCCCAATGTGCAGCGTACACATTGACGATGTCACAGGCATTCTGTTTATTACCCCATTTAATGTAATTCCATTTTTGAACACCAGAGGGAATAATCATACATTTACAGCACTTAGCAGATACCCTTATCCAGAGCGACTTACAGAAGTGCTTTGTATTCTTATGCTAGTACAAATAGCATGAGGTCATAAGTCATACTGTCATATGAATGTAATTTTTGTCCTAGGTAATTTATTTTTATTACTGCAGATTAAAGATTATTTTTGTTTAAGTTGTTATACAAGAAAATTAGACCATTTTAAATAATTCTTCAGAATTAAAATAAATGCTTCAACTCAGATATTTAATATATGGTGAAGTTACAAAAGAGCACATACAATTTTAAACATCCGCTTCTAAGAATTTATTTTAATTGCTGGAAAATACACTAACACACACGCGCTGGAAAGTTTGTGAATTTTCTATATTTCTGCATAAATATGACCTAAAACATTGCATCCTCTTTAAGATGTGTTTGTTCATTTAACGTAACACACCCAAACAACAACCAAAAAAAAAAGGCACACTAATATTTTGTTGGACGCCTTTAGCTTTGATTCTGGCACACGTTCTCTGTGGCATCGTTTCCACAAGCTTCTGCGATGTCACAACATTTATTTCTGTCTACAGTTGCATTAATCAAGACAGCAACTCATTTTTCCATCTGTGAACTAACTGCCATGCAAAATATGGAGATTATGACAAACTTTGCTGATGAAATGCACAGGCAAGGACAGGTATGGCTTGAAGGTTCTGCATGACCCTAAATCTGTTGTGGCAAAATGTGGAACTTTCTGCAGTTTTTGTGCTACAGTTTTTATTTGAATGCATCAGCTTTTAGTAAATAAGACCCATTTTCCTTTCATTTCCTTCAATGTCATTTCCATTGATGTCATTAGTAAGCAACAATTAATATCCTATTAAAAAGCGCAAGCTAATGCAATGCAAGGCTTTTACAAAGTCTTTTACATTGTTGAAGGATGCAAAGTAGTGTAATTATTGTTATCAATAAAATCCCAGAAAAGAGAGCTTTTTTGTCAGTCACACACCCATACTGTGTACCATGTAGATATGTATTATAAATGTAATAAAATTAATCAGTTAATTAAATCAGCACAACCCTACCTTATCCTTTATGAGTAGTGTGCACTGAGGAGGATGAGGAAAATGAGCAGTTGTCCTCTGCACCATCAGTTTGAAAACAGAGTTGGGCTTAATGTTTTCCATGTACTGCTTCCACAAGATGGTTCCCGTCTTACTGTCAATGCCAAAGAGCTGGGGGAAAAAACAACAACAACAACAAAAAAAAAACTCAATTAACCAAAAACATATTTTAGATTTGAACATTCAATGCATTGCACTTGGGTTTCCAAAGTGTTTTTTCTTCCCATTTTAGTAACAAGCTCAACATGGCTTAATGTACTAAAGCAGTAACCTAAAAAAAAATCAGACTTCTCTCAATTACTTACTGAAGCAGCCACCTTCTGCTAAAGCTCCAACAGAGTGTTTCTAAACATAACTGAGTGATGACGTCTGCGATTACATAATGCACCGGTCCTGGCAGACACTAAACGTGAATTTGATGTAATGCGTTAGTAGGAACCAATAAGTGGATTCGAAATTCTATTTTTTTAACTGGAACCAAATTCTAGGATTTTTGGAACCGGTTCCAAATCGGAACCAGGTTACAGTACCCAACCCTAACCCCTACCCAGTCCTGCCATGCACTGGCAACCTGTCCAGTGCACATTAACACCTGCAACTTTTGTTTATTCATGCTCCAAATAAATGATGCAGTTACCTTTCCTGAGGCAGTCACCATCACCATCATCTTCTGCAGGTTGAACTCATCTCGAGACAAGGTTTCAATCGTCACCTCATTCTTAACATGGCTGCGGGGCTTTCGAGCATCGTAGAAAAGTTTCCACAGATGACCAATCCAGGCTTGCAGGAGGATGAACTGGGACGAGAGACGCTTTAAAACCATGGCTAAGAGACCATCTGCAAACATGAAACAATCACACAAAGCTCATAATTCTGCCGGTGTCAATTTCAGATACACCCCGCTTTGCAGGTGAAGACTATTGTAGCTGATATGCATCATACACACAACAAAAATGCCAGTGTGGTGCTTGAAAGTTTGTGAACCCTTTGGAATTTGCTACATTTCTGCATAAATTTGACCTAAAACATCATCAGACTTTCACACAAGTTGTAAAGTACAAAGAGAACCCAGTTAAAAAAAATGACACAAAAATATTATACTTGGTAATTTAGTTATTGAGAAAAATGATCCAATATTACATTAGTGAGTGACAAAAGTATGTGAACCTCTAGGATTAGCAATTTACAATCAGGTGTGAATGGGCACCCTGTTTTATTTAAAGAACAAGGATCTATCAAGGTCTGCTCTTCACAACACGTTTGTGGAAGTGTTAAATGAATCTCAAGAGAAGGTGGGTCATGCAGCAAGACAACGCCCCTAAGCACACAAGTCGTTCTACCAAAGAATGGATAAAGAAGAAAGTTAATGTTTTGGAATGACCAAGTCAAAGTCCTGACCTTAATCCAATCGAAATCTTGTGGAAGGACCTGAAACGAGCAGTTAATGTGAGGAAACCCACCAACATCCCAGAGTTGAAGCTGTTCTGTAGGGAGGAATGGGCTGAAATTCCTTCAAGTCTGTCTCCAGGACAGATCATCGGGGGGATTATAAATAAATAAATGACCAGGTATATTATTTTTGTCTCATTTTTTAACTGGGTTCCCTTTATCTACTTTTAGGACTTGTGTGAAAATCTGATGATGTTGTAGGTCATGTGTATGCAGAAATATAGAAAATACTAAAGGGTTCACAAACTTAAGCACCACTGTATTGTTAAAAACACACACACACACACACAAACAATCAAAATTACCTTGAATAGCTGGATCCAAGTGCAGCAGAATAAAAGAGCAAAAAGGAAGCAAAGTAAAAAGAGAGATCGAACAAAACTCATGGGTCCACCGGACAGATGGAAGATTAATGTGTTTAGGAAGCATAAGAAGTATTAGTAAGCACAGTGCATGTCATTATTCTGTAGCATAGTCATTCAAGACAGTATAATTTGTATGAAGTTTTAACAAAATTATTGTAGCCAAAGCATATACAAAACAGAAAAGAAAGTCATATTAGGGTGCAGAGGGATTCCAGAATAATCAAGACCCTAAATCAGATTTAACACACAGTAACATTACCAGCTTTTTTGCCAAATTCTCCCTCCAGTTCTGCTTGTGTTCCAGTAAGTGGTAAGTCAACCATCTCCATAGTGACCACATCAGCTAGGGCCTCCTCCCTTGCCCATACTACCCTGCCTGCAACAGAATTAAATTTCAGTTTACACTATACTGAACATGCTCTCTGTTGAATAATATTAATTTAATCACAAATTTCTCTGCAGAAATAAAGTACATAAGCACAGACCACATCTCCAAACATTATTGTAGGAAAAATCTATTAATGACTGTTGTACGTGTTTAACCAACCACTCCCAAAGAAAGTGATGCGTGTAGAATACAGTCTGTTTACACTTTCAATCACTTAGCACAACCACAACATGGTAAAAACACTCGGGACCAACATTTAGTGTACTTTCATTTTTACTCATATTTGGGATTCATTTTTCAATAATGTTAAATTTAAAGTCTATTCCAAGTGCTGAGTTGTACGTTTTCACTAGGTTGGCACGGTGGCACGTGTGGTTAGCACGATCACCTCACAGCTCCAGAGATCCCTGGTTCCATCCTGACCTGTGTGGAGTTTGCATGTCCTCAACGTGTCAGTATGGGTGTACTTTGTTTTCCTCCCACATTCCAAATGTGTGTTAGGTTAAATGGTCGCTCTAAATTGGCCAGGTGTCAATGTGTCTGACTAGTACTGATGTAACCTTGTTGTGAATAGCCATTGATGCCGACATGATATTAAATAAATAAACAAACAAACACATTTACACTATATAGCCAAAAATGTGAACACCTCATACTATACCACAGTTAGTTCTAACTCCACAATTTGATTGGCTGAGAAACGTTCTAGGACTGCCAATATAATGGCAATACTGACCAAAGTTCAATCATATATAGCATATATTTCTCTTTATTGAGTAATCAGGTCATGGAAACTGAAGGCATTTTGGATGTTTAAAGATATTTGTATAGCACTTTCACACAACTGATACAAAAAGGTGTTTGACAAACTAAGCATGATTCCAGGGTCTCATTTACAATTTAAGATAGCAGTTATTTATATTGCTAGGAGACTAAAGTTTTTTTGCTTATAAATATATGCAATTAATGTACATAGTTTTGTAACATTTACATTTACAGCATTTAGCAGACACCCTTATCCAGAGCGACTTACAATTGGTACAGTCTTACAATCCAACCAATTGTGGGTTAAGGGTCTTGATCAAGGACCCAACGGTGGCAGCTTGGCAGAGGTGGGATTTGAACCCTCGACCTTCTGGTCCAGAGTCCAGTACCTTAACCACTAGACTACAACAGTCCCACACTTCAGAAATAAAAAGGAATGGCTTTTATTGAATGCAAATTCAATAATAGTGAGAAAAACAAATCGTGAATCAAATCGAATTGTGAGCAGAGGTTCTTAAAACAAGCATACAGGCAGGCAGTAGAAATGGGCATCATAGGAACTTTTTCATAATTCTTAGAACTGTTGAAGAAAGTGCCCCTTCGTCATGTCTTTGCTCCGCAGGAAACTGGGAACGATTGTAGCCTTAGAACACCGTGTATAGAGATTTTTAGCTCCTACTTCAGGGAAGGTACTTTTCTCAATGCATAGGAACCCTGAGTGACACAAGTATGTGGTAACTGGTCCAGATGCTAGAGTAGAGTGATTGATCCAGACATAATGATGCAGCTGTATAGTGGTTGGTCCAGAGGCAAAAGCATATGCTGAAAGCAACCTCCATTTTCGTATACACTCGGTACTTGATACTACCTTCATGATAAACCTAGACAATACTAAAAAGGGACCTGAAGCATAATGTAGTTCTTGGGGGAGCCCCATGGGTGGTAGTGTTAAATAATTTAGCCCCTAGAACTGTTTGGATGTGAGAACATGCAAACTCCACACAGTCAGTGGCCAGAATGGAACTCGACCCTGGAGCCATTTGAAACCGAGTGCAAGGGTAATAACCTTGCATACATACCAGGCTGCTGCAGAAAGGTGAGCACAAGGTCCTCGGTTTGCACCATGACCCTATACCCCACAGAATCATCTTTCTTCAAGAAGGCATGAACATACAACTGAAACAACAAGGCAGATTCAATTTGCATTCCATTAGAACAGCCATTTCTCGCTCTTAAATTGCAATTAATTACATTTGTGATTAACTACCTTAGTTGGCTTTCCTCCATTTGGATCCAAGCTATAAATCACAGATGTATCGAGAAGCCTACGACCTGTGTCAGCACTGTACAAGTTGATAACACATGCCTAGAAATTGACGCAATATCACATCACATCTTAAGGAGCAAATGATGGCAGAGGACTAAATGTACCAACTCTTGGCTCTATACTCACAGTTTCATTTTTGGGTGACATAACAGCAGCTACTGTCTTCTCCCCAGTTGTTGCAAAAGCTATCAAATATGACTGAAATGAAATAAATTGGATACATTAGCAATAACGTTTGCTCATTCTCCAAGCCTAAAATTCAACCATGTTCAGCTTACAGGATTAAAGTCTCTGAGAACAGCAACAACACCATCGTTGAGCTGCAGCAGAACGTGACGATCCGGCCCAAGCTGCAGGAAAAACTCAGAGAGAGGAGGACGGGCAGGGTGAGGCTGAGTAGAGATCAGAAGCGGCTGAAACTCTGGAGCCACCTCTAGTTCCAGAGTCTGCAAGAACAAAAGTCAGCTATGAATCTACACCCAGAAGATCACTTTGAGAAAATCAGGATGAAAAATACATCACCTCTAGTGGAATCTGGGTCATTTTCATTTGGTCCTCTGCCTGCAGTGGCACAGTGTACATGGTCTTTGTGGACATGTCAAGACATAAAAGCACTCCAGGACCAACCACCGCACAACTGGTCTGTAGGCTAGTGAGCCATGGAGCTGCTACTGACTTCTAAAAATAAAACAAAAAATAAAATAAGAGAGGATTGCAATCTGATAATGTGATGCTCTAATCAGGTTCAGAAAAAAACTTAACACATTAAGGACAAGGTTCTCAAAGTGGCACGAGCAACATGTAGACAAAGTTACACAGATGTCGCCCCTCAAATTAGCATAAAAATTAGCAATTTAATTAGTAAATTAAATATAGCTTGGGCAACATGATGGAAGAGATAATTAGCACTGTCGTCTCGGCTCCAGAGATCCCCAGTTCTGGACTCTGTTTGTGTGGAGCTGGCATGTTCTTCCCATGCCCGCTTGGGTTTTTACCAGGTACTTTGGTTTTCTCCCACATTCTAAAGACAACCATTTAGATCAGCTGCTCTCTCTAAAGAGTCCCAGTGTAAGTGCCCAACAACTGTATCCTGTGCCTCTTCCAATCCCAGATAAAATGGGAAGGTCGTGGCAGGAAGGGGGTCCAGTGTAAAACCTGAGCCAGGTCTAAAACTTGGCACAGACCCACTGTGATAACCCCTAACTGCAGCAGCCGAAAGAAGAAAAATAATAAGAGAAATAATAGACCACTGCAAAATGATCAGTTCCTCTGGTTTTAATATTTGGAAAGGGAACCTTTTTGTTTCATTCTATAAATTACTGACACATTCCAAATAATAATACTGACTTGCAGCAATGACAAGAGCATTTATTGTCTGTAAATGACAACTGGTCAAACTAACAAAGAAGATGCAGTGTTTTCAGACTTTGATTAATATTACAAATAATAACACAAAGAAAAGTTTATATTCATTTCTTAACAAGACAAGACTAATGTTTTAATCTAGGAAAGTTCAGAAATGAATATTTCAATCACAGCTTTCATTGGTATTATATTGTTCCTCAATAAAGAAGATTTGGTTCGAGTGATCATCAGTACCTCAGTAAGAAGAATGAGGTGTTTCATCAGATACTGGAATGGAATTGCTGCCATACATGTAGATATGCGGATTTTAAGAAAATGCTATTTAATCCTGCAGGGCATTTTCACATTTTAAACGAATTTCCATAAAGTGAGAAAAATACTACATTCTACATCATCACCACTGAAAGCAAGTTGGGTTTTGAATATACAATAATTAGATAGGGATTTCACCATAAGATAAAAAAATTCCATTTCTCAGAACGAGGAAAAAAAAGGATACCTTCTTCTAATGGTTCTATTCAAAATCTGCCTTTTTTAGCCTAATGAGTCTAAATTGGAATAACATAATTTCATTGATAATTA
The DNA here is from genome assembly GCA_025084515.1 of Ancistrus triradiatus. Classification (NCBI taxonomy): domain Eukaryota; kingdom Metazoa; phylum Chordata; class Actinopteri; order Siluriformes; family Loricariidae; genus Ancistrus; species Ancistrus triradiatus. Next base: position 101,702 of record JAJAGP010002593.1, read on the forward strand.
AAATACGTGCAGTGAACATACAAATAGGGTCTTTGTAAACCTCAAGAGTTAGGCAGCCTTTATATAAAAGAATGAGAACTATAAAAACCATGCACAACTATTAATCCACATTTAACCAACAATGTATTTGATGATATTAAACTACCTAAACTATGTCCATTAACATCAGTGCCTTACCTGCTTCATGATTTCTCCATCTTCAATGTTGTATTCAACAATAACAATATGGGAGTTAGGAACCACACCCAAAACAAAGATCTGTCCATTTCCTCCAGAATAGACGGTCTGGTATTGAACAGTGTCACTGTGGGATATAGGGCAATAGTGAGGTAAAGTCTCTATATGACAGCACTGAACTATGTATGCATTACTAAATAGCTTAAAACAGTATTCTCTCTACCTTTCTGGAAGATTTTCCACCCACTTCTGATGGCCATTGGAAAGGTAATGAAGGGAGATGGCCGCTTTCTTTAGCACTGCTACATACTTCACAGAGTCTTGTACACCAACATAAGCAGCAGACTGGAAACTAATAAGGAGATGATGCCAGGGTTAAAATACAGATGCACAAATAAACCCCTGAATTTCTGCGTTATTAAAATTTTTTACCTTCCAGTATCAAGCACCATTTCCCAATTAAGGCCGCCAATAGTGGTCTCCCAGGAACGAAGACGACGTCCATTCCCCACAACAACGACAGCATCTACAACAAAGCAAAGATGTTACATTTATAGTCCATTTACCATTGTTCAACCATTACACAAATGACTAAGCTCACATCCTGATTTATTACCTTGCCCATGTAAAAGAACGGCGTCAATCTGTCCGTCTGGTCCTGCCTTGTCCACATGTCGCCAGACTACATTCAGAAACAGGATCAGTCATACCATACAAATTTACTGAATTAAAACTAATGCTCAAGTTTTATCCAAGTCGACCTAATTCAAACCATTTATAAGTGAAAATTATGTTAGAAAAATATAATCAAAGAGTGACTGATTAAAAGATGGATGTTTTGCTTAATACTTACAAAGCTCTCCAGTTCTGGAATTTAGCGAGGCAAAAATATTCTTATCTGTTGCAACCAGGAGCTTTTTAGATGCTTGGGAATACGTATCAAACAGTGCAAAACGCACCTCACCAACAAACTGTTGTCTCCTGAAATAAGATCACATGTCAGTGTTTAGCAAGCTATGAAAATCGACTATGATTCATTCAGAATTTTCAATCTGATTTTTATCTATATGATATACAGCACTTTTAATGCACTGGAGTTTTGAACCGTTCCATTGTACTGAAATAGAATGGACATCTGAATCTTCTGAGGAATTACCCTGATAAATTGTCTTGTGATCCAAATTCAGTTAAGAAAAATATGCAACACAGCATATTTTTTCAGTTTGGTTATATAACTACCATATGGCTTACTTACCTGAGATAGCATCTAATATTACAAATATAGCCATTTTAACTGAACTCAAACTGTTGTGGTTAAATCATCATAACAATTCTGCAGTCAGTCCTCACACTGTCATGCTCTGTATATTCCAACATCACACCGATCAATCAAATCATTAAAACCATGCACAGACCGAATAACAAATAGCACTGATTATCTTTTTTTACAACAGCACAAATTTAGCCCTCAGATACATTAGGCAGTAAGTGAACAGTTGGTTTTTGTAGTTGATGTGTTGGATGTGGAAGACGTGATACACCATACATGGGTCACGATACGATTATATCACGATACACTGCATATTGCAATATATTGCGATATTCCACAAAGTTCACTGATAATATAAAAACAGCTGAAATATAAGTTACAGTGTAAAATCTGTGTCGTCTTAATACATCAAAACACACTGACAATTCAGCAGACAAATTAAGTCAAAACACTGAACAGAAAAATCGATATCTACAAGAGTGGAGATTGTAGTTTACACCCCATTTAAAATGTGTTTTTTCTTCCTTAAAAAAAAATAAACCAAAAAAAAAAAACAGTATTTTGAGCTGAAAATGGTTGGAATATATGACAAAATGATACACTGTGATATACAGCTGTATCGATTCCTTAGCACAGCCCAAATGTACACTCTGAGAAGACCAATAAGTAGAAGGAGAGTGATGCTCTGTTTAATGTTCTGCTGGGAGTCCCTGCTATTTTTAAGGTGTTTTCAGCAATGTCATCCCTTGTAATGCACAATTTTTTGTCCTAATTCATCTTTCACTCTTGAAGTACAGAGTGCCTCAGCACAAACACTACAGAACACAATAACATCAAGTGTTTCACCACGTTCATGTGTTTGAACTCCAAAAAATAAAAATTCAATTAAATAACCTGCCACACTGATGTGCTTGGATCCTTCTTTTAACAAGCTCATCCATTTACTCTCTACAGTAAGTGACTCTCATACCAGTTTCCTTCAGTTGCTTTTCGTTTTTTCCATTTCAAGGTCGCAGTGGCAGCAGGGAAAGCAAAGAAGCCTAGGCATCTCTGCCACCCACAATTGCTACCAGCTCCTCCTAAAGAATCTCCAGCCGCTCCCAGGCCAGCTGGGAGACAGTCCCTCCAGTAGGTCCTGGGCTTACAACAGGGCCTCCTTCCAGTTGGCCGTGCCCGACATACCCTACGGCTGGAGGCATCCATAGCAGATACCCAAACCACCTCAACTGGCGCCTCTAAATGTGAAGGAGCAGCAGTTCTCCTGGGTCACTAAGCTCCTCACCTGATCACAGAAGGTATGCCCAGCAACCCACCAGAGAAAGCTAATTTCAGCCACTTGTATCCACGATCTCATTCTTTCAGTCATTACCAACAACTCATGACCATAAACACCAGTATTATTTTCCAGATTAACAAAAGTTCTATGGGGTGGCAGAAGTGGGTTGGTTAGCAGTTCAAACTACCAGTGAAACTATCAAATTACACATGGACTACTTCCTCACTGCTTAAAAACGAAGACACAGGATTTGACGGAAAGATGCTCAGGATAAATCCCACTCATTAGCCAAGTAGCACTTAGCTTACATCGAGCAACAAGAATCTAATGAATCCAAGAAAAAACAGAAATACATATGTCCAAATAAACAACAACAATACACACAAATAATCTACGTGTACATACCAATCAAACTTCCCGACTTGATCTTCGAACACCGCCCCTGCAAAGCATAATAAATATAAAGAAACAGCGAGCCTAGCTACAGACCCAGCCATTGCTGCAAAGAGCAGAGTCCCACAATACGTTGAGCTTAAGGACCCTACACCGGCAGAGTCGGCGGCTGTATTCCAAATGGCGGTCTACTCCCTATTCTTTAAAGTGAATACTATTTAGTATGTGCTGGTGTACGTCGATTTGAGATAAAATTATTACACATCCTAAAGCGGCATTACTCATGGGACAGAACCGAGTGTCTTTCACTGTGCTTTTGCATTGGTAAAGCACCCAAAATAGTACACTACAAAGTGAACAAGAGTGTGTTTTTGGACACCGATGTCGGACCGAAGTTGATGACTCGTTTATTATAAATGGATTTATCCTTCAGCCTGACTCTATATTAATGTTGTTGTTTTAAGATAAAACAAGTATCCACGCACGCATTCATCCAGTTGGCTTTACTTTGCACAAATCTCAGGTGCCTTAATTTTGTTCATATGTGTAGAGCGTGGCGTTTTTTTTAAGTCAGGCAGTTTATCTGGCTACAACAAACACTACTGTCATAATGTACGTATTAGGTATGATATGTTTATGCCAAAGTATTTATATAAGCTACAGTATTGTATAAGCTACAGGGTGTTGTGAATATCAAAGCCAGCAGCGAATCTATATTAAAAATAAACCGTGTCTTGCCAACCATCCACATTTGCAATATGCTGGATGCAAAACCACTTTAACAAAACCAGAGAAGGTTTATCACGCCTACAGTTTCCACTGTGGAATTTGCATGTCCTCCCTGTGTCCGCGTAGGTTTTCTCCAGGTATTCCAAATACATACAAGTGCTGAGGCACATATAGACAGTATATGTAGCTAGCAGCAATAATAAATGAGCATATATTAAATATTAAATTAAATATTTAAATGTACTTTGCAAAGGGTTAAAGTGCAAGTGTGCACAGACCATAGTCATAAGAATTGTATAATATGTGTAATGTGTGAGTAATAAAGTGTGTGTGCAGAGTCTAAAGGAGAGGAATGTGGGTCCTTGTTTAGCAGGATGATGCCTTGGTGAAAGGAGCTGTGAAGGTGGCGGTTGGTGCGGGTCTTTAAGGCTCTCACTCTTGGTCTCCGTTGGGATGGAAACTCCTGGAAGAGCGAATGCCCTGGGTAGAAAGGATCAACCATGATCTTCCTCGCCCTCTTCTTCATCCCAGTTGAATAGAGATCAGCAAAGGTGAAGAGTGGACAGCCGATGATCTTCTCTGCACATCACTCCGTTCGCTGTAGCTTACGCGTCATGAGATGCAGATCCAAACCAGACTGTTCACTGTTGAGGTTTACTTTTACAAACATGAACTGCATAGAAGGCAGAATTAAACCTTACCAGCAAATACATCACAGAGCCAACATCTAAAGTATACTGCACACAATTTAGTTAAGTCGGTGGCATTTTGCAAGCAACTGCTGATGTTCACTGAAACAAATGTTTCATTATTTAGCTACAATCATCAAAGTTATGATTGTAGAAAAAGAAGAATATTTTTTAATGAAAAGAACATCTTGGGACCTGTTTAGCGTTTGGGTGGTTCTATTATGCTTTGGTTGTTGTGTTTTTTAATGCTTGTGTCAGCAAGCATCCCTGGAAATGTTGAACGGATGGAAGAAAGAATAGATTCTACTAAATAACAAAAAATCCTGGAAGCGAATTTCCTATGGTCTGTGAGGATATTGAAGCTGAAAGGAGGTAAGGATATTGCAACATGACCACAATCAAAACCTCAAAATCAACCTTTAGGACGCCAGCTATAAAGTTTTTGGAAAGCCCTATATAGGCTGTACATTCTTAATATTATTGAAAATAAATTGAGGCAACATCTCAAGCAACATTCATGAACTACTAGTTTTCAAGGATACGGGTGTGTGG
>JAJAGP010002594.1:0-106760 GCA_025084515.1 Ancistrus triradiatus
AATACAAAAGACATAGAAAAAAGGCTCAAAATACATTCTATAAACTTAATACCAGCAACACAAATGCGTCTGACCGGATAACAAAGAGTTGCAGCGATAGTTACCGACTATCAAATTTTCATAAACATCTCAGAATCATGTAATACTTAGTCATTGCTTTCTGAACGGTAGATACGACAGGTTAGAACAGGCGAAAGTAGTGTAAACTCGTGCACAATTAGCGACCATGCTTCTCTTACTAGACTGGACCTTCTATAGTGCAACAACCAGCCACCTCCGTGGGCGTCAAAATAAAAGTCCCGGTGTCAGACGTCAAACCATACAAAACAGTACAAAAGCAATGCAAACAGACACTTCAAGTTTCTAACAGCCACTCAAGAACATAAGTATGTACGTGTGTTCCGACTTACACTGAAAAACGGTTTACGACGCCCCCTAGGGACGGATCTGCGCCGTAACCCGAGGACTACCTGTAGTGCCAGCATGTTTTAAACTGGCCACCATTGTCTCCATTCCAAAGTCAGCCAAAGTTACCGCCTTAAAAGACTGGCACCCGGTTGCTCTGACCTCTGGTATAAGCAAGTACATTGAGAAGTTGGTCAGAACTTTGCACTTTTCACTGTCTGTGAGCCTGGACCCATTACAGTTCGCCTATCATCAGAACAGGTCCACTGATGACACAATAGCTCTGACACTACACACTGCCCTCTGTCACCTAGAAAATAAGAACATGTATGTGAGAATGCTGTTTATGGACTATAGCTCAGCGTTCAACACCATTGTCCCCTCGAGGCTTGACATAAAGTTCTCTGTTTGAACAGTTCTCTGTGCAGCTGGATCCTGAACTTCCTGATGAGTCAACGCCAAGTGGTAAGGATGGGTACTGTTACCTCCTGTCCACTGACCCTTAATACTGCAGCCCATTTTCAAATTTGTAGTTGATACAACAGTTGTGGGCCTGATCACCAATGACAATTAAATGGCCTACAGAGAGGAGGTCAGCTTCCTGACACAGTGGTGCCAAGATAATAACCTTTTCCTCAATGTGCACAAGACCAAGGAGCTGAACTTCAGGAAGCAGGAGAGAGAGCACACCCCATTACCATTAATGGGGCTAATGTAGAAAGGGTCAGCAGCTTCATGTCCACAGAGGATCTTACACGGACAGAACACACCACATGGGTGGTGATGAAGGCATAACAGTGCCTCTTCTTCCTCAGAAGGCTGAGAAGGTTTGGCATGAACTCCGGCATCCTCAGAACATTCTATAAGGGAACTGTGGAAAGCATTTTAACAGGCATCATCACCACCTTTATAGGAGCTGCACTGCTATCAAGCAGAAAGCTCTGCAGAGGGTGGTGCGGATAGCTCAGTACATCACTGGGATTCGGCTACCAAATCTTCTGGACTTATAAACCAGCCATGGTCTGAGGAAGACTAAGAAAATTCTGAAAGACTCAACCCACCCAACGTACTGTCTGTTCTTACAGCTACCGAGTGGCAGATGGTACAGAAGCATAAAAGAAAAGCATTCCAGAACCAGCCAGTTCCAAGACAGCTTCTTCCTTAAGGCCATTAGGCTGTTGAACAGCCAGTAATACCAGTGTAAAAGTCTACTGACCAGACACTACATCTCACACATTATCAGTCTGCAATTTAAACTGAACCCTGCATCTCTTTGAACAGCGCAATACCTACGTGTACAGTGCAACACCTTTGTGAACTGTATTCTGTTTTTTAAGTTTATTTTGTGTTTTAAGTTTATTCTGTAATGAGCTCTGAAGGTGCACACATCCAAGTTTTTACACTCACCTACACACCTGTGTAATTGTGATGTGACAATAAGCATGACTGCTTGATTGATTCATTGATAATACATATACATATTAACAACAACAAAAGTTATTTATAAAGCTTTTGGAATATATGTGAATTGCGGCTGAAAATAAAAACAAAGACATAAAACAACATAATAATAAAAATAAATAATTAGAAGTACTTGCATCTTTTGAATTTCACCTTCATAGTCTGTGCTCCAGAATGTTTCAGTTCATTTTACTTCAATGATTCTTAAATATGGTGACAGGTAAACCCATTGTAGGTACTTGGTAAAATTGTACATCAGTCTTTCCTTAGAAGTATGTATGGGGACATTATCATCACAAAATATGACAAGATTGTTAGAAATGGCTATTGGAATTATAGGATGTACATAACCCTGTTTAAAATGTTATATGAGCATTAGGTTAATAAGCATTATTAACCTAATAACTTCAAGAACATGGCCCATGCCATTATGGATTCCATCCATATTTGACAGAGAGCTCCAGATGTGATGCTACTTAGACCAAGTTATGCATATAATGAGTCATAGAAGTGCTCATTCTGCACACTTTTGGCAAATTATGTTATCCCTATCAGCAAGATCTGACTTGAGATGATGTTGTTTGACAATGTTTGAAATATACTTCGATGACTCTTGTGACTGTATCATCTGTAGCTTTATGTTTTCCTGTTTTTCTAAGTGTCATTCTTTAATTCATTTATTTACTTTCTATAACTGCTTAATCCAGTTCAGGGTTGTGTGGATCTGGGACCTAAATGGCAGGATAAGCTGCAAGGCGATATCCATCTCTGGACAGTGTCTGCCCGTTTCAGTTTGCCTGGTACAGGGGTAACGATGCACTGGTCCAATGAGCAGTGTTGCTTGCATAAAGATAATCTGCATGCAAGGGTCATCAGAAGTAAAACTTGCCTGCAATCTCAACTCAAAAGTCAGCATATGTAGTATGCAACAAAACACTTTGATATGTTGTAGGCTTCTCCAGTCTCTTGTCATATCAAAGCTAGATGAGGGCAATGCACTCCTGGCAGGTTTCCCATGCGTAAAAATAAGATCCCTGCAAATGATTCAGAATGCAGCAGCATGTCTGTTTTGTCAATTTACCAAATGTTCCCCCATGTCACACCACAGCTGCATTCCTTCCATGGTTCCCTGTAGCTGCCTACATCTTTTTTAAAACACAGATTCTCACCAACAAAGCTAAAAATGGACCGGAACCCCACTCTGTACCCTGTACCCTTCAAGACTCAAGCATGGCTCAAATGCAGTCAGCACTCAAGATCATAGGAAGACAAGAATCTTCTCTCTACAGGCACCCAGGTGGTGGACTGAACTTTGCCTGGATGTACAAATAGCTGAGACAAGAAGACTTGCTGTCTTCACACAAGATCCATCTACATTCAGCACTTACGCAAAGACTGAGACTCCATCTACACATTTAAATAAAAACAAAAAGAAACCCTCTTTTTTTATTATTCATTTACTGTTTCATGTTTCGATAAACTCTTAAAATAACTTTAGTTGGATGTTTTGTCCTAGCATGAGGTAATGAGGCCAAAAATAGAAGGGCGACAGTGGCAAGGTGTTATGAAGAAACCTTGTGAGGACCAAGACTCAAAAAGGGACCCAACCTCCTTGGCCAAATGTAAATTGTGTAATCAAGTGCTGTTTTATAATCAAGTAACATTTTAACTTTTTGCCTATAATTATCAAAGGTATGTTTATTGAAAATAAGCAGAATCATTTTTAGACACTAGAAAAGAACCTTGGCTACTGCTGGCAAGCATAAAGGAGGAATAGAGTCTACTAATATAAACACATTTTGGAAGTCAATATCCAACAGATAGTGAAAAAAGCAGCTGAAAAGAAGTTGAATGTGACAAGACAATAATTCAGAACATATTTCAGAACCTACAAATTAACCTTGAACTACTCAAAAAAGTGAAACTTTTTGGAATAGCCTTCACAATCTTCAGAATGTGCTGTGCTTGCAAGATGACTAAAAGAACCACAACAGTTATTTCTGCAAGTTCTGCAAGCGTGGAAAAATTATTAAAGCAATAATACAGTACAATGACTGTGAGCTGGCTACACGAGATGTTTGCAGTGTGTGATTATTAAGGGATATATAACTTAAAATGATAATTCCTTCCAATTCCTATCAATAACAGTATACTGACAAATTAAATGTGTGTTGAATAGGGGAAATAAATGCCAGTCAATTAGCTATGGGTAATCAAAATATATAGTTTCCAGGCTTCATTTGTTCAAAGTTGAACAAGTAATTGGTGAGCATAGATTCTTGTATTGTGGTATCTTTACCTTCACCTATTTTGGGGGAAAAAATAATGTCCTCAGTTAAGTTGGTATTTTCAAAGGACAGCAAAAACTTGGCCGTATGCTGCAGAGGACAAAAGTCACCTTACATTTTTTTTTTTTTTCCCTATAACATACCGTTTTGTAAATATAAACCATTTTTGTGACTTACCATCACATTTCACTTCTGCTAGCATACCACCCATGCAGTGTTTTTCTTTCTCCACACGCTTCTCATTTAAACCAAAAACTTCTATTTAGGTTTCATCCATTCAAAAAACCTTACTCTAATAATATTTTCACTTGTCCAAGTGCCAAGTGATAGGCAGAAATCCTTTTTTTTATACAAAACTGTATTTTTTTACACAATGAAATGGAAGTTACATCAAATTGTTTAGAAACACATTGATGTAAATGAGAAATTTTCCAACAGTCTTCCCATTCACCACTGACTGTCATCACACTGACTAAAAACACTCTAATTTCACCTTCAAATTAACTGCTGATCCTAAAGGTTCACTTTATTTTATCACTCAAATGTGTCATTTTGGAGTGTGTACCTTAACATTCAACAAATTGACAAATTATACTGTTTTTCCTTATTTGTTTATTTACCTTTGTCTACTTCTGGGACTTTTGTGAAATTCTGACGATGTTTTAAATCATATTTATGCAGACATGTAGATAATGCTAAATTATTCACAAACCTTTAAACACCACTGTATATATAATAATGAACCACTGTTTTGTGTTTTATACAATGGAATGGAAGTTACATCAAATTGTTTGGAAACACATTGATGTAAATGAGGAATTTTCCCAGCAAGATCCCCAGCAATATCCATATGCAGATCCGAGTCTGTTTGTCCAACTGCTTTTACGTTTAGATAACAATTTTACAAGGAAAATGAGCACGCACACAGACACAAGCACAAAACACAGCTAAAACAGTATAACTAAGCATATCCAAATATTGAAAACTAATAATATAAACATCAATTACTATTATTATTATTATTATTATTATTATTATTATTATTATTTTACTCTGCTTAGGTTTGAAAATTAATGGATTATTGTATATTCAGAGATAGTATTGTTTTTTCACGGCTCTGTCAGGCAATGCGTTCATATAAACAAAAATACAAAACAGCTTATCAATTAATGTTTGAGGCATACATAATACAGCAAGTAATAATGAATCTCTTCATGGTGAATTATTTTCACTTGATTTGTTGCCAAAAGCACATGCCCCTGACACTTTGCTGATAAGAAATTTTAATTATGGACAAAGACACTTTTAAAGAACAGCAGCGCCACACTTACGTAACATGTTGTTTCAAGGCATCAGCCTTAGAGAATTGAAAACGAACAAATGTTATGTTCTGCTTTGCTTTGAAACATGCATAAGTATCATACTGTTATCCCTGCACAGAGACAATAAATGTCGATAGAACTTCTTGCCCCATCATACAGGGGCTTCACACTGCCGCTTTTAAACTGCCTCATTGTGGAAATACAACAAGATAAAGTGGCAATAGAACCAAGATTACAGAATGATATATGGTCAGTGTGGCTGTTTTCAAGGCCACAAGCACATATTTTCTGCTTCTGAAGAGTCATTTCCATACTGAATTGGGTTTGCCCATGAAATTACAGCAAACTGCATCATCTAGTCTGAAACTGGTACTGCTGAATAACCAGCAGAGAATCAACATCAAATTGTGCATGTACAATTCTACACCCACAATGAATGCTAACATAAACGTGTCACTGATGTGTTGAGAATTGTCTAACTAAATGAATTGTGGTCATATGGTGGTCTCTTATTTGGTGACGTCAGTTCCCATTGTAGCACGTGCTGTTTGTTTGTAGCAACTAACAGCCAGTCAAATAACTCTTCATATTTTTTTCTAAGTTTCAACTAAATTCAAATTGAATATTTTTTTTTGTTTAGTTTCACCACTTGCACTAGCCACCACCGAGTTTGGCATACAGGCACAGTGCGTGTCTTGGCACATGAATTTCGGTTGCTGACGACTATTAAGTAATCGCAGCGAACCAGTTTAATCTTAGATTAATATAAAATCCTCTGTCTTCCCACTCTAATTTCCATCTAGCCCATCTTTTGTTAACTAAGAGCTCATATGTCCCCACATTCTAATATGTTCCCACTCAACTGGCTGCCTCAGCTGTGCCTGTCTCTATGAGAAAATCATGGCGCTTGAAGGCAGAATAAATTTACTACACCAGATTAAGCTCAATGAGGACCTAATTGACGCCTTGTTAGCAACGGTAAACGATACGGCAGTTGTAGCTTCTTTGGACACCACTGCTCTGCGATCAGAAACTGTGCAGGCCGCTAAACCATGGACACAACTGGGTGCATGGCCAAAACTGGTAAGCTGTTCCACACCATGTGAACCAGACCCATGAAAACCAGCTCGTGGGGGGAAGCGAAGCGGCGTTGCTTATGTCCGACCCGACATTGCAGCATTGCTGTGGGAAATAGATTTTTGATTTTAGAAGAGTGCGATGTCCCTCGTCAGTTCTCAATTTAGTAAATTTACCGACGATACATGTCCAGTTGCCATGCCAGACAAGGGAGATCAGAAGGACCAGGTCATTTGCTCCTAGCCAGGGCCGTTTCCAGGAAGCTTCAACCTGCCATTTTAACTCAGCATGACAGGCCCAAACCATGATACTACCACCACCATGTTTCACAGATGGGATAAGTTTCTTATGCTGTGCTGCAGTGTGTGCCTTTCTCCAAACATAGCACTTTTCTTTTAAACCAAAAAGTTCTATTTTGGTCTCATCCGTCCACAAAACTTTCTTCCAATAGTCTTCTGGCTTGTCCACGTGATTATTAGCAAACTGCATACGAGCATCAATGTTCTTTTTGGAGAGCAGTGGCTCTCTCCTTCCAACCCTGCCATGAACACCATTGTTGTTCAGTGTTCTTCTGATGGTGGACTCATGAACATTAACATTAGAGAATGTGAGAGATGCCTTCAGTTGCTTAGAAGTTACCCTGGGGTCCTTTGTCACCTCACCAACTATTACACGCCTTTGCTCTTGGAGGGATCTTTGCTTATCCCTCCTGGGGAGGGTAAGAATGGTCTTGAATTTCCTCCATTTGTACAAAATCTCTTCCAAACTCTTTAGAGATGGTTGTATCACCTTTTCCAGCCTGATAAGCATCAACAACTCTTTTTCTGAGTTCCTCAGAAAATCTCCTTTGTTCATGCCGTGATACACTTCCACAAATGTGTTGTGTTGTGAAGAACAGACTTTGATAGATCCCTGTTCTTTAAATAAAACAAGGTGCCCACTCACACCTGATTGTCATCCCACTAATTGAAAACACCTGAATCTAATTTCACTCTCAAATTAACTGCTAATCCTTGAGGTTCACAAAATTCTGCCACTCACTACTATGTAATATTGGATCATTTTCCTTAATAAATAAATGGCCAAGTATAATATTTTTGTCATATTTGTTTAACTGGGTTCTCTTTATCTACTTTTAGGACTTGTGTGAAAATCTGATGATGTTTTAGGTCATTTTTATGCAGAAATATAGAACATTCTAGGGTTCACAAACTTTCAAGCACCACTGTAAATAAAACATGTCTTAATTGTTGTGGAAGAGGTGTAGAAACAGCATATGACAAATGTATAGACCTTAATATAAAAATGACTTAGATTACTCCTTTGAATTTCTTGTAGCTGATGTAGTTAATCAATCTTAATCGAATAAAAAAACCTACCTTGTTTATGCTCATTACAATTTATCGTCCCCCTGGTCTTTATTCTGAGTTTCTTCAAGAGATACTTTGCTACTACTGCTACTAACAACTGATAAGGCTTTAATTGTTGGAGACTTTAATATCCATTATGAAAACAAGCATGATCCTTTTAAAACTGCATTTGATTCCACAATAAAATCTATGGGTATCACCCAGAATGCAATCATACCTTAGATTTAATACTAACACTTGGCATCGATAATGATAAGCTTGCTGTTATACCACAAAGTGACAGATCTCAGATCACTCTCTTCTACTATGTGATCTGTGTTTAAAATTAGTTCAGTGCCTCGTCCTAAATCTAAACATAATATTACTTCTGTTACTGCAGCTGCTTTCATTAATAACCTCCCAGAACTAATGACCTTGTCACCAGTAGAGCCTGAACATCTCGAACTGGCATCCCAATTGTTAGAGTCTGTGCTACATACAACCTTAGACAATGTAACATCAGTTAAAACCAAAATGATCAGGGATAAAAGCCTGGCCTCATGGTATAATGATCATACAAGTGCTCTAAAACAAACTGCACAAAAATTTGAGTGCAAATGGTGACCCATTACACTGGAAGGATATAAGTTGGCATGGAAAGATGCCCTAACTGAATACAAACATGCCCTTAAAAAATCTAAATCAGAATATTTTTCGCTTTTAATAGACAGTAACAAGAATAATCCAACATTCCTCTTTGACACTGTATCAAAACTAACTGGGAATGAAACAGTATTGGAACCTTTTATACCACCAGTGTATACCAGTAATGATTTTCTAATATTCTTTAATGGTAAGATATAAAAAAAAAATACGATGTGAAAGTCAAAATGTTCATCCCCGTAACAAGCAGCAGCTCTCCTTGAGGAACATGATTTCTGATAATGGCTTACCTAACAATGTTATACAATTACATTCCTTTAATCTGATCCCCCAAATTGAACTAACTATTGTTCAAAATCTTCATCATGTCTACTGGACCCTATACCAACATGCTTACTTGAGGATCCAATCCCTGCCATTATTGAACCCCTACTTACCATAATAAATTCATCCCTTAGCCTTGGATAAAAATCTTTTAAATGTGCAGTTATTAGACCTCTGATCAAAAACCCTAATCTTGATCCACTTGCATTGTCTAACTATAGGCCGATATCTAACCTTCCTTTTATCTCTAAGGTTCTAGAAAAAGTAGTCTCCCAACAATTATCCTCTTATTTACACAGAAATAATATTCATGAAACATTTCAGTCAGGATTTAGATCCAACCACAGTACTGAAACCATCTGTTAATGTCCTCTGATAATGGGTGTGTCACTTTCCTTGTTCTATTAGATCTTAGTAAAGCATTTGACACTGTAGATCAATATATTTTACTGGGAAGGCTAGAAAACAAAGTAGCTACTGTATCAAAGGACTCGCACTCTCCTGGTTTGAATCCTATCTGAGTGATAGCTCAATATTTGTCCTTGTAAATAATTCGTGCTCGAATACTAGAAAAAGTAAAGTATAGCGTTTCCCAGGGTTCAGTGTTGGGACCTCTATTATGTACTCTTTACATTCTACCATTAGGGAATATTATTCATAAACCTTGATTTAATTTTCACTAATATGCATTCACAAGGTGTAGGGTTACTTGTAGTACCTAGGTTTAAGAAGAGTATTCTCATAGATCGCCTCTCACCTTTGGACTAGCCTCCCTTTCACTGTTCGTGTTATAAACCACACTTATTTACTCAGGCTTTTGAGTAGTCTTAAAATACGATGAAGGTCTCTCTTAAAGTTTACTAACTGGAGACTCATGATAAAATTTATGTTTTATTATGAATGTTTATTTCATATCATGCTTTTGACACATTGTTGTGTTTCTCTATTTCCAAGATGGTGTAAGGATGTAACCCCCGGCTTCACTGCAGCAAGGACAATACTGTCTCTCCACACTGCCTCCATCAACCTGAGGATGAAGCCCTTAGATTGAATGCTGCAGTTGACAACAAAGCCTTTCCTACTCATCTGCTGAACGTACTGTTATCCTGTGGTGACTCTCTCTGTTCCAGTCCTCATACCATTACCCATCAGAAAGTAGTAACTTCCCTCCCCTCCTCCAGTTCCACTGAGCATGCATTTCCAATAAATTTTTCCCATCGAGGACACAAAAACCTACAGTGGCTCTTCTTATTAGACTAACTGTCCCTACTCACTCATTCCTTACTCTATATATAGTTTTTTAATTTCTTTTTTTGCGTTACGCCATTTTAGTCTATATTTTATTATATTCTAATTTTACGTAGTGTATTTTCTTTACATATAGGATACCCAAAGAGGTTGGGTCCGTATTTGAGTCTTGGTCCTCCCAAGGTTTCTTCCCTTCTGAGTTTTTCCTTCCTGCTGTCACCTCAGGCTTGCTCAACTAGGGCTGTGAGCCAATGTATTTGTAGACAGATATTATAGAAAGATATTTGAGACAATGCTGTGTTGTAAAAAGCGCTGCATAAATAAATTTGACTTGACTCCTTCCACTAATATAGAAGAAGGGAGTATAATTGTTTGTTTTAACAACAGTGAATGTATGACATTTGTAACTGGAAAATGACAAGTAAAGATAATACATTTCTGCAGAGAAAATCAATTAATGAACCATGACTTCACAAGAAACAAGTAAATCTGCAAAGGCTGGAGTTGACAAATTTTTGTAGAGGACATTTTGTTTGTTTGTTTCATTCATATTTAAAAAAATGTAACCATTCAAATCATCAAAATATGTCATCTATACAGTGGTGCTTGAAAGTTTGTGAACTCTTCAGAATCTTCTATATCGCTGCATAAATGAACATCACCTAAAACATCATCAGATTTTCACACAAGACCTAATAGTAGATAAAGAGAAGCCAGTTAAACAAATGAGACAAAAATATTATACTTGGTCATTTATTTATTGAGGAAAATGATCCAATATGAAATATTAGTGAGTCGCAAAGAATGTGAATCTCTAGGATTAACAGTTGATTTAAAGGTGAAATTAGAGTCAGGCGTTTTCAATCAATGGGATGACAATCAGGTGTGAGTGGGCACCTTGCTTTATTTAATGAATAATAATATATCAGAGTTTAAGCCTCACAACATGTTTGTGGAAGATTATCATTTCACGGACAAAAGATATTGCTCAGGACCTCAGAAAAAGGTTTGATGCTTATCAGGCTGGAAAGGTTACAAAGTAATCTCTGAAGAGTTTCTGAGGAGAGGAGGGTCACACCAGATACTGAAAGCAAAGGCTCAC
Organism: Ancistrus triradiatus; assembly: GCA_025084515.1. Lineage (NCBI taxonomy): Eukaryota > Metazoa > Chordata > Actinopteri > Siluriformes > Loricariidae > Ancistrus > Ancistrus triradiatus. The sequence goes on from JAJAGP010002594.1 coordinate 11,240, forward strand.
ATACTTTTAAACTCACTAATATGTAATATTGGATAATTTACCTCAATAAATAAATGACCAACTATAATATTTTTGTCTCCTTTGTTTAACTGGGTTCTCTTTATCTACTTTTAGGACTTGTGTGAAAATCTGATAATGTCGTAGGTCATATTTATGCAGAAATACAGAAAATTCTAAAGGGTTCACAAACTAAAGTATCTGACACATGAAGTCAAGTTTAAAAAGTTTTTTGTATATAACCTTCAGTGAGCCATGTTTGATTTCCTCTGCACGTCCATCTGCTTAAACCATGTTGGAAATGTTTTGTATTTACAAAATTTTGTAAAAAAAAAAAAAAAGCAAATGCTGCTCATTTCAGATGCAAATTACCTCTCTGCAAACTTTATAGCACACCATGGTTTCCATTGACTCATCATGCTGTGCTGTAATATTGACCTGCTGAAATATTGGGAGACCTTCTGTCATGACGAGATAAATAATAATAATAAAAAAAAGATATTGTAGGCTTGACATGAGTACAGTCTATTTCAGCTGAGAGCATACATGGCAATGTTCCTGAACACTACAGCTCTGTTTACATCTGTGATGATGGCATTTCTTTGTCCTGTCTACCTGAAGCTTTTGTGTGTATAAAAGCAGGTGTTTTGAATAACAACAGACAACACACTAGCAAAGGGACGATGACAGGCAACTGTCCAGTAACTAGGCAACCCCAAGAGAGATACGGTGTGCTGCATAGTGTTTGTATGTGGCAGACGATCCCTTCTATCAGCTTTCCACTCAGTGACAGTTACTATGATAATCCAATTCTAGAAGTACAGAGTATTAACTGAATCAATGATCAACTGTGGGTTTTGTGTATTATATTAATGTGTCACATGGCTTCTTTTTCTATATAATTTATCCACATACAGTGGTGCTTGAAAGTTTGTGAACCATTTAGACTTTCTATATTTCTGCATGAACATAACCTAAAACATCATCAGATTTTCATAAACATCCAAGTTCACACAAATACATTAACACTTGGTTCTTTATTTATTGGGGGAAATTATCCAATATTACATATATGTGGCTGAGAAAAATATGTGACCCTCTTGTACAGCATCTACATCTAAGCATTTAGCAGACACCCTTATCCAGAGTGACTTACAACTAATACAATCTTATCAATTACAACTGTTACACTTAAATCAATTTTGGGTTAAGGGTCTTGCTCAAGGAGCCAACAGTGGAAGCATGGCTGAGGTGAGATTTGAACCTTGGACCTTCTGGTCCATAGTACAGTACCTTAACTGCTGGCTACCACAGTCCCTGTGCAATACCTGCAACTTTCCCAGTAACTCTAATGATGAGTCTTGTACATCAGCATGGAGATATTTTAGCCCATTCCAGAACAGCTTCAGCTCTGGGATGTTGGTGTTTCTTCACATGAACTGTTTATTTCAGGTCCTACCACAATATTTCTACTGGATTATGGTCAGGACTTTGAGTGGGACTTTTTTAAACATTAACTTTATTTTCTTTAACTATTTTTGTAAAATCTATGAGTATCTTACTGCATGACCTGTTCTCTTGAGATCAGTTCACAAAAAGACATACGTATATTTTCCTTTAGAATTTGTTGGTATAATTCAGAATTCATTGTTCCATCAATGATGGCAAGGCATTATTGCCGAGGTGCAGTAAAACATGCCCAAAGCATTATACTACCAATATGGGCTATGTCGAGTGCTTATGCTGGAATGCAATGTTTTTCTTTCTCCCGACATAATGCTTCTCATTTAAACCAAAATGGTCTATTTTGGTCTCTTCAGTCCACAAAACATTTCTCTAATAGCCTTCTAGCTTGTCCACATGATTTTTAGCAAACTGCACATGGGCTGCAGTTTCAGAGAGCTGTGGTTTTCACTTTGCAACCCTGACAAGCACAAAATTATTGTTCAGTGTTCTCCTGATTAAAAACGCATGGACATTGACATTATTCAATGCAGGATAGACCTTTTGTTGCTTAGAAGTTACCCTGGGTTGTTTTGCAACCTCATGGGATATTACATCTTGCTCTTGGAGTGATCTTTGTTTGTCGAACACTCCTTGGGAGGGTAACAACTGAATTTCATCCATTTGTACATATCTGTAAGACTGAGGACTGATGGAGCAGAAACTCTTCAGATATTACTTTGTTACCTTTTCCAGACTGACAAGCATCAGCAAGTCTTTTTCTGTGATCCTGAGCAATGTTTATTGTCCGTGCCATGATACACTTCCACAAACATGTTGTGAGGCTCAAACTCTGATAGATTCTTGTTCTTTAAATACAAGAGGGTGTCTGCTCCCACCTGATTGTCATCCCATTGATTGAAAGTATATGACAATTTCACATTCAAATTAACTGCTAATCCTAGAAATTCACATACTATGTTCACATACTTTTGCCATTCACCGATATGTGATATTGGATCATTTTCCTCAATAAATAAATATATGCAGTGGATTGTCAGTGTTGTGTTAAATACTGCCACTGTAGATCACACAACCATTTATGTTGCAAGAAACTTGCAAATGGATTACATTTATTCCTGAATGATATTCAAAAGGTAACAGACAGATGACACAACCAAAGGTGCCAAATAGCTTAGCAGTGTTGAGATTAACATTCACACTTTAATTAAAGTGTATTCTCGACATTTACTTTTTTTTTTCTTTCTTGTCTATTTATTTCCAAATACAGCAGACTCATCCACACTGAACAATGTCTTTACATCTGGGCTACAGTTAAATATATTGGGCAGATACTGAATAATTACCCAACAGTGATCAACATCAGTTAGATGCTAAAGATCTGCAAGGATTACATTTCGTTACAAAAAAGTGTTTTTACCATGTATTCAACAACAACATGTAACCTGATGTGGGTCAGGCTACACAATAAACAGTCTGATCCAAACAGCTGTAATTGCTAGAAAAAATACCAAATATATATATATATATATATATATATATATATATATATATATATATATATATTGTAGCGTGATAGCCGTACCCCCCCTCTCTTCCCCTTTTCACAAGCCATAAACTTTACAACACTTCGGAAATTCAAAGGCCTCTGGACCGGATCTTGCAGACTCAATCACCACGTTGATTTCTTTCACAAACACACGGTTCCAAAAAGTTCTGGTTAAAAGACCTGTAACCTCATACAGTCTCGCGGCAATAAGTCTGGAGTCCATGTATACAATTTAAAAGGGGGACTCACCTTTCATCCTTCAAGACCACTGATTGTGGCAGAAGAAATACAACGCTAAACAGAACCCAACAAAAATGTAAGGATAACGGTTTTCCTCCTGACCCCGACAAAGCATTGAACGAACCTTCTCACAGCCTTTTGTCAACTTTTCACCCATGAACGGGCGCCAGCAACAGCCCTGGATTTACATACCAAGAAACGATCCGTCGTCCTGTAAGAAGCGACAACTCTAATAAGTGTATTAATCTTCCTGATGGGAAAAGTCTATCTTCATCGAAATTTTTATTACCGAACAAATGACATTGGCTCCTACTGGAGTCAAACAATGCCATATTCATTTGGATGATTCAGACAAGGAATTGGATCAAGGATATTTCGTCATATCCTCACCACACATTAATAATATATGGTTACTGAACTATCATATATCTACTCAGTTGTAATGTTTTAGTAATATGATTCTTACCTTATTTTTTTCGATTTCTTAAAGTTGATCCCGGTTTGATTATTAAAGTAAACAGCTTTTGCTATGGTATTGATCGCTCGGGTTTTTAATACTTGTTTCATACTCATAAAAGAACGACCGCGAAGTTTGTACAATGTAACCGTACCGCTCTTAACCTCTTCTATTAATCATGTTATGGTTTAGTATAGTGAATGCATGTATTGTATTTTAGAATGACTTAAGGATTCCTAGTTATAGATTCACTAAGATTTTTATTCTTTTCGTAAGTGACGCTTTTGGGACGATCCTTGGTATGTAGCAAAATTGCTCCAAGTTGTGGTCTGTAGCGACACCTACTGACCCTATGATTGACATTCGCAGACATAGCCACAGAGGTGGGATTTTAAATTATGAATCGACCTCGTCATTGCTAAGCTGGGACGGACCCCGAATATCCCGCTTAGCCGGAATATACATATAGTCGAGGCAAGCCAACAACGCTCCTCTTGCTTTTTTCTTTGTCCTGAGTTCTCAGTTTCTTTCTTTTTTTCCTGAAATATGCGCAAGGTTTCTTTTGCCCAGCATATTTACTTTTGGGCTTAAAGTTTTAAGTTTCTTTGTCTTTTAATCTTACCTAATTTCTTGTATCCACATTCTTAGAAATTTTCGTATCCGTTCGCCGAATTAAGGAAATAGTAAAGCCAACAAAAGATCGCCACCATACTAGACTACAGTCTCGGATGAGTTTTTTGTTGAAGCTCGTGTACTCGAACGCTGTAACTCTAACCTTCACCGCTGGCCAGGGTGGAAATTCTGAGTTAATAAAGCCGCAAGTCTAGATCTGGTAGACCCCCCGAACACCCGCTCAGGGAAGAAGCCTAACCAAAGCGATGCCAAGCGACGCCCCTTGGCTCTAACGCCACGTGCCGACGGAAGCCCGAAGGCCGGGAAGCTGAACCTCCGAGGGTCCTCCGAACCGTCCCGCTGTGAATCGAAGAGAAACGCTGGCGATTCCTCTTTGCGGATCCCCCTTTCGGACGAGAGGCCTGACGCCCGGCTCCATTGCATCTTCTTTCGCGTGAGCCCCGCAAACGGTAAGGCAAGTACTCTGGTGTGTCTTATATGGGTCCCTGATTTCTAGAAATCTTTGCGTTTAATCTAAACCGCACTCGTCGACATAGCTTATTCCGGGTCTGAATGCTTCCATGATACCATACGTTGACCATACGTAACTGGTTTGATTAAAAGTTCACACCGTTTTAATACTAGTCCAGAACGATCCTTAGTGGTAGAGCATTTGATTGTTGAGTTGCGCCTAGAGTCAATTTGGTTTTTGATTTTTATTACTGTACAGTGCCGCTTGCCATTAATTCCTCCCCCGTTCCATACTGTTATTTATACATGTTCATCGCCTGTTTCATCATGATTTTTGACTTCGAGATACACTCCCTTAATTACATTACATAATTTGTTTTATTGCTTTTGTTTGAAGTGAATAACTTTGTTAAAGCTTTTGAACTTGCTGGAAGTGTGAGATCTGTTCATTCAAAGGTCAGGAAAATAAATACTTGGGATTCATATTTCAGACTTAGACTGATCAAGGTATTTCATGTTTAACTGGTACCCAAATCTACCAGTGAGTTATTTCATAATTAATTAATATTTATTCATAATTAAATTGATTTGGTGGTGCCTCGTATTCCTTAATTAATTAATATATATTTTAATTAATAAAGTTTAATTAAAAATTAATCCAATTAAAGTGTAGCCTAAGTTTGCTACATATTTGGTGCGCCCGTGTGAGCCGAGTGAAACTGACCTTATGAATGATTAAATCTTATTCCATGGTAATTTCAAAACCACGTGGGCATAGAGTTCTGTATTCAGAGAGTCTTTACACAGTATAGAGGTGCGAACAGGTATGAGCGTCTGCAGGTTTTAATTGTTGGAAAGCTGGTTACAAAGTTAAATAGCTGCTGTTGTGTTTTTGTGAAAACGCCGCCGAGCGTGTTGGCAATCTAAACTGCTTTTTGTGTCTTTTTCTGCGTGTTTGTATGCGCCGCTGTGCACTGTATATCAAAGGTACCATTGTTAAGAATTGCGTTACTAAATAAGTCATAACTACTGATGCATGCAAAGCGTATCGAACGCTTCCTTTTATTATAACTAAGGCTTTGACGTAAGAACCGATTTTGCGAGTCTCCGAAATCGTGTATATGCGTCCCGAATTGTAAAATTTTAATTTCTTTTCGAGTCTCGAGAGAATTAGAATACATTCGGCCTCCCCGTGCTAACGAGTAACGTAGCTAACTATTTCGTGAGCGTCACTGTGTGATAAGGGAGTTTTTAAAATCGTAACATGCCGTCTGATATGGCTGTGCTTATAAACACAGCATAAAAGTAAGCTGTTGTGACACTGCCAATAGGGGGCCCAAATACCTGGAAGTTTAAGTTGCATGAAACTGATCTCAGCTCGGGTTGGAAAACCTTTGTAGAGAGATTCAGTTTAAATAAAAAGGCCACGGCTGTGTACCGTGTCTTGTACTTCAGAAAAAAATGGCCCTGAGCGAAAATACTCCAGCCCTGTCTGGATAGTGAGTGAGCAAGCCCATTCAAAGAATCGAACGTCCTTCAAAGGGCGGTGCTTAATGAAGTCACGATTGATGTGCATCTCGTGACGCCCCTGTTGTTGTGCAAACTTTATCCTCTGGTGGCCAGATAAGGAACGCCACCCTTTGAGGAATAATATAGGTTATTGATGCCCCTTTTGTTGTGTCAATGTTACCCTCTTGTGGTCAGATACTGAACACCACCCTGTGAAGGTTAATATAGGCTATTGACCCCTAGTGACCAAATCTTGAGTGAGCAACTCAGGAATAATTAACCAGTGTTGCTAAAACACTGCAGCCTTAAGAAACTTAGGCTCTATACTGTGAACTTACTGAAGCTCATGGAATAAAATTGTGATAACTTATCATTTAACTAATAGTGACCTATAGGCGGCTTCATCACTTTAATAGTGACTATCAGTGGTCTTTCCTTAATCACTATAACCTTTAAGAAGCATTACTACAACTCAATCACTGATTAGCACTATTAATTGAGTCCGGAAATTTCTCGATTGAGCCTGTAATTAATTAAAAGCCTTTAACTGCCCTAAATTTAATAAGTTTACTGTTCATTGTTTGTTTATTCGCTCATAAATCTTTCTTTTTTTTATGAAAATAAAATTAATAATTATATTGATTCATTTTCACAAAAAAAAAAAAATAAAATAATAATAATAATAATAATAATAATAATAATAATTCTTTTTTCAAAATTTTTTTTTGGTCGAATAAACAACCAAAGTACAGTTTGCTCAAATACAGCCAAATTCCCTAACCTCGTGTGCCGTCTACCTACCCAACCGGCAAACCCGACCGTAATAAACTACACACTGACCAATAATATGGACGCTGAGGCACGATCAAATTCCCCTAGCATTGAAGACGCTAATGAGGATGTTGAGTCGGCATTGCTAGAGTTTACTCGGTCATGTAGGGCACGACTATTAAAATAAACAACTGCCCCAAGATAGTGAACCTTATGAACTTGAGTCACTAAAGGGTGGCCTGTCTAACTAACCGAATACCTAAAACCCGATTTTTACAAGTAAGAGGCCTCTCAACTAGCTATAAGTTGGTTGTCCTACAGATAGTAGAGTCCAAGAATCGCTCCGCAGAACTAGAACAGGCTAATGCCAGGTGCCTGGCCTTTGAACAACGCGATGCAAACCAATGTAATAAAATTAAAGGTTTAGAGGGTACCGTGTCCAACTACAGTCGGGAATTGCATGCTGCTGAAACTGATAATGCCCAACTACAACAACAGGACCAGGAGGCCTCCGGTCTGCTAAACCGAGCTCAGAACAAAATAGCACATTTAACTGAAAGTCGGGATGAGACACAAAATGAGCTGAAAAAAACTAGGAATGAGCTAATTGAATGTCAACGACAACAATTAAAAGTAGAATGTGAGCTGACTGAGGTAAAGTTAAACCTGGGGAACGACCCAACACCGCTAAATAGTGCATGTCCCAAGTGGATGTCCCAAGTGGACCGCGATATGCCCCCAATACGCTCCCCGAGCCACCAACAGGTGTACAAACTGTCCCCCTTTATGACCCGGAGCGAGATTACTCTCCCAGGGTCGCTCCTACCTCCGATTTTTCCCCTAGAATCAGGAGAGAGTCTCCTGAGCGTGCCCGGATAATTTCCCCACGTGGGCGGGAATCCCCCTCCCGCTACGCTCAAAATCCGACTGACAGAGATCTCGATAAAATTGCCCGCAACGTAACTCGGTTCGAACCTACACCCGGGTGCGCTAATGATGTCAACACATACCTAAATGATATCGAGTTTTATCTGCGAAAATTCCCCCAGGCCACGGTAGATGATCGGGATTATTTAATCCGAGTAACCTCCAACCGGGAAGTTAGTAGTTTCATCACACGCCAGCCGGACCATGTCCGGAGGAACTAACCATTTGCTGTGGCAGGCCTTGGAGGAGGGAGTTCTCCAATCCCTCACACAGAACTGGGCCTGGCCGCAGCCCTATCAGCAGACAGGGGTAGCCATGAGTCCCCACAGGTCTATTACCATCGTTTGCGCCAAGCATATGTGTTTCAACCTGTTCAAACCTGCGTCAGGCCCAGCAGGAGACAACAAACGAGTTCGTTCCATGCCTGATGAAATTATACCTGCAGCACCAGGCCCCCACCAGACACTGGTCGTGTCGAGAGATTTGGTTGATCAGCCACTACAGGGGGAAGAAAACTCTATTCCCCCTAGTGCCGTGTTAGTGGTCCAGCTAGCTCCAAAGGAAGACGGCTCCCCGGAGGATGCTCCAGCCATCCCCGAAGAGCCCTCTTTTTACAAACTCCTTGGTCACTTGACCGAGAAGGGTGTGGCTTGAAAATTTTACATTTCCACCACCCTCGAGCAGGGCATCACCCATGACGCGCTCTTAGATACTTAATGTCAGCTACCCTTTTCAAACAGGTGAGGGCTACAGCCCGTCAAGCTAACCGAGAATTACAGTTACACCCCTGTTCTCTCGACATACAGCCATACTCCCACACTGGCATTACCATTAGATCGATGGCCCTGGTCCATCTCACCATTGGACCTATGAGCGTTGTCCACCCAGTACACGTTTCCTAGCTGGAAACTGTCCCGCTTCTCCTTGGCAAGGACCTCCTAAACCGATTCGAACCATTAATCGATTTTAAACGTTTGAAATTTTGGACCCAAGTTCACGAACCATTGCCTGTCGCTCACCCACTCAATGTAGAGCCACAATGTCATGTATTCCGAACCACCGTCCCTACACCCAACAGCCCATTAAGTGTACAAGGCACAGTTGATGACGATGAGGAACAATGGGAGTCTACTGACCTTATGTCAGAGCCTTCCTGGCCCCCAGATGAACTGCTGGAACACCGAGACACCTTCTTGTGTTCTCTGACCAAGCCAGATGCGACCGATGAGTACTGTCCACAAATTATAAATGGTCTCCTACTGAATGACACCCATGTCCAGGACTCGGTTCTGGCGCTATGGTCCGACAAGTCGGCAATCAGTCAAGCACTATTTGACACCCTAGTCGAGGCCAAAACTGACCTTTGGTTTACCAAAGGCTCTCATCGGTTTCCCCTCGATCCCATGCCACAGGTGACCAAAATGGCAAATGGCACCTGCGTGGTAAAAGTTCGCTGGAACCGGAAAGAGACACATTTCTTTCTGGTTGTCCGCGACCTCCCACAGTGATATGCGACCTCGGCAGTGATATCTTAGTTAGGTTAGATGTCCATGTCGACACCATCAACCATTTTCTCTGGTCATTGACCCAAGCTCAGGGGGATTGTGATTGCCTAGACCCTGAAAACCTGAGCTCAGGACAGACCATACCCGAAGCCTGTCAGGTCATTAACGAACAGGCCACTGTCATACCTGCCAAGACCAAGGACGTATCAGTACGCCTAAACATCCGACCGGGCCAACGCCTGAGCCATTCCTTGGCCGTTTTTCAACCATCACCTATGCTTTTCAACCTAGGTCTATCCATAGATGCTACCCCTATCATGGAACTGTGAGCAAGGTCGGTCTACCTACTGGTACATAATGACAGTACGGAGGACATAGCGATAACTAAAGCCACCGCTCTGGGTTGGCTCATTAGCACGAAATTCCACGATTTTGAGCTCCGAGTCCCTGTGATAGGGCCTATTCCCCGTGCATTGCTCCTTGACCAACCTGAAGCAAAAATCGCATATACGAAACCTGCCAGGTCAATCACCATCTTCTCAACCCTGATTGATGGTGACTCTGCATGGCGAGTCGACCTCACAGACAGCCAACTGATGACTGTACAATCAGTATCTGTCATCACTATAGATTCGGCGCCCGTAAAAACTTTCGTAGCCACAACTACCAATTCAGGGGGGTCAGTGGTAATGCCACCTTGTTTAGACGATGAACCGTACCCGAAATTTGCAACTCAAATCAGCCAAGTATTAAACAAGGCTGACGCCCTAAAGACAGACCAAGAGCGTGAGAAACTCGGGGAGATCCTTCTAAAGTACCGACACTCGTTTGCCCAAGATTCCCTGGATTGCGGATTAACCACAATCCATACGGTGCGCATCCCAACAGTCCCTGGGGCACGGCCGGCTTATGTACGGCAGTACAAAATTCCGTTGGCAGCATACGAACCAGTGCAGGAAATCATTGATAATTTGGTGGAAAAGGGCATCGTCCGCCCTTGCAACAGCAGCTACTTTGCCCCGCTTTGGCCAGTAATTAAACCAAACGGCAAGTGGCGACTGACCATTGATTACCGTAAACTCAATCAACAAGTCCCCCTCTCCTGATGACACAGCTGGAACAGGAGCTTCCCATGGTCAGGGATGCCAGATATTTCTCAACGATCGATGTAGCATCAGGGTTCTGGACCATTCCAGTCCACAAGGCAGACCAACACAAGCTGGCCTTCACTTTCATGGGCACTCAGTACACATTCACCCGATGCCCGTTTGGGTATGCCAACTCACCGGCTGAATTTAACATCTTCCTGAACAAAGCATGCCACGATGCCCGCGAAAGGGGCACCCTCGTATATGTAGATGACGTCCTGATGCGTAATCCAACCCTAAACACTCACCTGACAGAGATAGACCATGTGCTTGGTCAACTAACGGCAAGCAGGCGCACAAATATTTTTGTCCAAATGCAGTGGTTTAAAACGAATGTAAATTACGTGGGTCTTCTAGGGGAGCCCGAGGGAGTAAGACGCAGGTGCGCCTGGTACAAGGTGGTCAGATAAATTAAAAGCACCCTCTAATGTTTTCCAACTTCGGATCTTCCTGGGAGTCTGTACTACTCCCGGCAGTTTATCGAGAACTATGCTTACGTTAAGCCAACCCCTGTAATGACCTAACTAAAAAAGGGATCCCCGTTCATTTGGGAAGCACCTCCCAAGGACAGGCCATCAAAGCCTTAAAGAAAAGCTATGCTCGGCCCCCGTCCTGCATATCGGACCATAACAAGACTTCCAATCTCGAAGCAGGGTTTCTCGAGTTCACTGCGTTAGCGCTGGCCTGTACCAAATCCATGATCGGATAAACGGTAGGGGCATACCATCCCAGCAAAATTCTGACAGGCCCAGAACGCAAAAAAAGTCACAAAATTGCGAGAAAGCACTGCTCTCCACGTGTATGGCAAGTTAACATTTCTCCCACTACTGGGTGGCCAAAAGGTATGTTGGAAACCCCCACCAACCGGTGACCTCCTCACGCAACGCATTAGAGAAGGCACGGTAACTAACGCTCAGGTGGCCCTCCTGGGTTTGATGGCTCTGCATAGTTTTTGACGTAGAAAGTACGGTAACGGCCCAAAACTTGAGGTCGCCCCTAGGTACCGGGCCTCGCAAGCTGTCAAACATGCCAGGACGATGCCCCAACTGTGGCCCCTTCGCTACAGGAAACCGGCTGCCCTCCCAACTACACCCACAGACCACAATTACTTTGATTCAATGTCTGTAAAGCATGGCCCACTGCGTATGTGGATGGATGCTTCTTCCACCCCACAAAAACCCAATGCGTGCGGGTGTAGGCATGGTATGGTAAACGATCACCTTATACACCCCAAAAGTTCTATCTTGGGCACCCAGTCGTCTAAGTACGCCGAACTAGCCAGCATACTGATTACCCTCCAGTTAGCTGTGAAACGAGAGGTTAAAACCCTGGTGATCTGCACTGATTCTAACTATGCGCGTCTGAGTTTTTTGGGTCACTTGGCGCTATGGAAAGCCAATGGTTTTGTCACTGCAAACAAAAAACCGGTCAAACACAAGGAATTATTCGTGGATTGCGAGCGCCTGGTAGACGCTCATGACATGATGATCTACTGGAAGAAGGTAAAAGGACACTCTCGTGTCCCCGGGCAAGATAGAGTGCTGAACAATCAGGCCGATACGTTAGCCAAACAGGGAGCCCTGACCGTCACCCCCTGGACCTTTGAGTCTAGCAATAACCCACCTCATCCCACCCTGGCCCCACCCAGACCGATGGTCTATGCTGTTACCCGAGCGAGTGTAGCGGCATCGGCAGACATCGCGGACCCACCTTCGGTTTCCGTGGTTCCTGCGCTGTCCGATGCAGACTTAATTTCGATCCAATCCCGTGATCCGGCCGTTGCTTGTATGCTCCTCTACCTAACGGACCCGGCCTCTCACGCTATCTCAATAGCGGACCTAACCTCCAATCCGGATCTGCGCCATTTACATGATGACCGCGCTTCGCTACGCGTCGTCAAGGGCCTATTAGTCCATGGCTCCGAGGTCCACTCTCCGCAGACGTTCGTGGTACCATGGTGCCACAGGGGGGTAATGTTATCATATGCCCATGACTCTCCGTGCGCGGGCCACAAAGGTGTTAAAGCAACATATCAGGCACTTCAGCAAGTGGCATACTGGCCCCACATGAAGAAAGATGTTGCTGAATACATCAAGGGTTGCCTGGTATGCTGCCAATTTCAGCCATCAAAACCCATTCATAGGGCCCTGTTACAGAAGAGAGGAATAGCGTTCCCCTGGTCAGACCTACAAATTGATTGGGTCGGCCCACTCACCAAATCAACCAGAAGCAACAAAAACTTCCTCACGGTCGTGTGCGCATTCACTAAGTGGCTAGAGTGCCTGCCAGCCACCAATGACACTGCCCAAACCACAGCCTACCTACTCATGAATACATTTTTTCTCGATTTGGCCTGCCCAGTCGTGTTAACTCAGACAGAGGCACACATTTCACGGCAGATGTCATGCAACAACTGTGGCAACTACTCGGAGTGAAAGCAAGCTTTCACATCAGTCACCATCCTCAGGCCTCTGGCCAAATGGAGCGTGCAAATCGAACGGTTGTCCACATACTAAAAAAATACGTAGCCTCCAACCACAGGGATTGGGATGTCAAGTTGCCTCTAGTGTTGATGGCCATCCGAGCCACACCCCATGAGGCTACAGGAGTCTCCCCCTTTGAACTGATGACAGGTAGACAAATGACCCTTCCTCTGCATTTACTGTACCAACCGGGCGAAGCCAGTGTGGCAACCGCTTATACTACCCACCAGTACATGACTGACCTACACACACACCTCAGGGCCACCTTTGCATTCGCTCAACAACACTTGGAGAAAAACGCTGAGGGGCGCAAGGCATACTATGATCAGAAGGCATCAAGCGATGAACTTCAGGTTGGCGACAAGGTGTGATACTATAACTTCATCCAGGCCACTGGAGGGTCAGGACCTGGGAAGATAGGCCGCAAGTTGCTCCCCCGTTGGGGAGGCCCGCACTTGATTACAGACAAGCTGTCCTCGGTCGTGTATCGGATCAAGATTAGCAAAGGTCGTAGGGAGCCAATTTTTAAATGGGTCCACCGTAACCAGATCAAGGAACCCCAATGGGATTAATCGGGGACGCTGACGTCCCAGATAGGTCATAAACGGTTGCAAATTCGTGGACACTCCAGGGTGTCTACTAATCACAGTCTGGTGAATCGGTATTATAGGATTAATCGCACGTCACTGCGTTCGGTTCATTTACTTGGTATCATAACCAGCCGATAGTCCGACTCAAGTAAACAACAAATCAAACAATTAGAAAGTTCAATTCATTAACTGTTAAGTCAAAGAAAACGGTTAACATAGCAGGAGGTTGTCCCCAAACCAACACATCTTTAGGGGGACTCCCTCCTCATAGAATTCAAATCAAGTTCCTAACTATATCCACCTCTCGCTTCAGGATGATCTGGCTGCTAATATTCCTGACCCTCGAGGTACTCACTGCCACCGACCCTCCGAGATTGTCGAACCCGGACCAAGCTCGGGGACCGTATTGAGGGAGCAACATGGACTACTGATCACTAACTGTCGGTTGCACACACAGAAAGTGTTTGTCAGGTTAAACCCGGGTGAGGTATGTAGGAAAAATGTCGCCGTCACAGCTAAACTAACTGACTGGGCCGGAAGCAGGTGGACCATGGACACCATCAAACATGCTGAAGCAGACATTTCTCACATGCTACAACAACTCCAGAAGTTCACGGTCACTCAGGAAGAACTGAGTGGCACACCCCAACGTTCCAAAAGGTTCATCGGTGGACTGCTGACTGCAGCCGCCGCTATCAGGTCCCTCTTTGGCTTGGGACCTCAGCTGTCAATGCCGTCAGTCTAGCTACCGTTAAGCAGCACATCGGAGAATTGCAATCTGAAATTCCTGATATAAGAACCCAAATGTCCAAGCAACAAACCCAACTAAAAATGATTGGACAAACACTACGTGGCACCATCTTAGTGCTTAACACCCACAGCGTCGGACCGTTCGGACCGTAAACTCCCTTATCTCCATATTTCAAGCCGATTATGCTCACATCCAACTAATGTCCATGCTAATGTCCGACATGCTTCGGGAAATTGGTTCCTCAGTGGATAGCCTAGCCATGGGTAGGATCCCTGCTTACCTGGTACCCCTCTCCTTAGTGCAGGACCTCCTAGCCACAGCAACTAGTGAGAAGGTCACGGACCTTCAAGCCCACCTAGCCTACACATTGGGCAGTGCAGTACCGTTGTATGTTAATCCACAGGACCGCGAATTAGCTTTCCTTGTCAATTTACACATCGTGTTGGTTGGAAACATCTATAGGTTAAAAGATGTGGTGAATGTTGGTTTCTGGCAAGACGAGACTCATGTTAAGGTACAAACACCCCCGGTCGTAGCCTACCATGATGACAGCCCCGGATTATATCTGGCCCCAAATTTACGTATGTGCACCCTGACCAAAGAGATCCATTATCTGTGTCCCAGTAAACCCTTCATCCGGGACAGTGTTAATGGTATCTGTGGCCTTAAGCCCATGGTGAGCGACTCTCGGTGCTCGATTACTGCTACCCCCCGGTACCAAGTAACCGAGACTCAAGCCGAAATTGTCAGAAGTCGTTGGTTGGTCAATACTCCGGCAAAGGAAGCCCTCCTAACATATGACCAACACGACACCGCTGACCGTGTTCCTCTACCTAATCAAACCTTTTGGGTAAACGTACCCAGTAATGCAATTCTTCACATCCAGGACCAGACTTTGTACCACCTCAGACCAGACCAATACGACAGTTATGTCGAACTATTTGATTTTTTCGCGAAACATACTCTCGACTTGGGAGCAGATACTCTCATGCGAATCCAATACGATGGGACCCAAACCGTTGACGTGGCCCCTGTTGACGATGTACTAAAAGAAATTACTTTAGACTCCGCAACGCCGTGACCCCCGTTCACCTACTCCTGGTCGTTGCCGACACCATCTTGGCTGTCACTATTGGCCTAGGGTATCTCATAACCTGCGGAGCTGCATACCTGTACCTCAGACGCACTCGAGAATTGCAGAATAAAATAAATGTGTGCTCAAATAGGATGGTCAGGATGGTCAGGCGTAGGAAGACAGATAGGGATGACACCACTAGCATGCATGCATACACCGACGAAAGTCGCGGACCTGCCATCCTAGAACTACAAGATTAACCGACTGCGTGCTATTACACTCCACTCACCTAGGTCAAATTTAGGTGCCACATTCATATTACATTCTTTCTCGAAACATCAGGGGGGACCCAGATTAAGACATAAAAGAGGTATTGCTTGCCTGTCACCTGTCATCCACAGCTATCATCGTCTGGAGATGGACGAAATCTGCTGTGACACCAACTTCATCCACAGGGAGGAATGTAGCGTGATAGCCGTACCCCCAATCCCCCCCCGCCAACCTTCCCCTTTTCACAAGCCATAAACTTTACAACACTTCGGAATTCAAAAGGCCATTTGACCGGATCTTGCAGACTCAAGCAACAACGGTTGATTCTTTCTACACGCGTTTCAAAAAGGTCTGTTTAACAGACCTGTAACCTCATACATCTCGGCGACAATAAAGTGGAGTCCATGTGTACATTTAAAAGGGGGACTCACCTTTCATCTTTCAAGACCACTGATTGTGGCAGAAGATAAACGCTAAACAGAACACAAACAAAAGGTAAAGATAAACGGTTTCCTGACCCCCCACAGCATTGAACCTTTCATCACAGCCTTTTGTAAGCTTTATCACCCAGGAAGGGCGCCAGCAGACAACCCTGGATTTACATACCAAGAAACGAATGTCATCCTGTAAGAAGCACAACTCTAATAATTGTATTAATCTCCTGTGGGAAAAGTCTATCTTCATCGAAACGTTTTTATTACAGAACAAATGACATTGGCTTCCTAATGAGTCCAAACATGCCATATTCATTTGGATGATTCATACAAAGAAGTGGATCAAGGATATTTTGTCATATCCGAACACACATTATATACATTGTTACTGAACTATCATATATCTACTCGGTTAATGTTTTAGTATAATGATCTTTCTCTTGTTTTTCGATTCTTAAAGTGATCCCGGTTGATTATTAGAAATAACAGCTTTTGCTTATGTGTATTGATCGCTCGGGTTTTTAATACTTGTTCATACTCATAAAAGAACGATCGCGAAGTTATTTACAATGTACCGTTTCCTCCTACTTCTTATATTAATCATGTTATTGTTTAGTATAGTGAATGCATGTATTGTAGTTTAGAATGACTTAAGGATGTCCTAGGTTATAGATTCAACTAAGGATTTTTATTCTTTCTTAAGTGACGCTTTTAGACGTCCTCGGTCTGTAGGCAAAAATTGCTCCAAGTTGTGGTCTGTAGCGACACCTACTGACCTATGATGAAATTTGCAGACATAGCCACGAGAGGTGGGATTTAATGATGAATCAACCTCTCAATGGCTAAGTCTAGGACGAACCCCGGTTATCCCGCCTTAGCCGGAATATACAAATATTCGAGGCAAACTTGCTTTTTTCTTTTGTTCCTGAAATGCTCAAGCTTTCTTTTGCCAGCATCTTTAATTTTTCGGCTTAAAGTTTAAGTTTCTTTTCCTTTTATCTTACACTAAGTTCTTTGTATCCAGCATTCTTAGAAATTTGGTATCGCCGAATTAGCAAACAGTAAAGCCAAACCAAAAGATCTTCTGCATACTAGACTACAGTCTCGGATGAGTTTTGTTGAAGCTCGTGGTACTCGAACGCTGTAACTCTACCTTCACCGCTGGCCAGGGTGGAAATCTGAGTTATAAGCCGCAAGTCTAGATCTGGTAGACCCCGGAACACCAGCTCAGGGAAGAAGCCGAACCAAAGCGAAGCCAGCGACGCACACGTGGCTCCACGCCACGTGCCGACGAAGCCGAAGGCGGGAAGCTGAACATCCGAAGGTCCTCCGAACCACCGCTGTTAAATCGGAAGAGAAACCGCTGGCGATTCCTCCCTGCGATCTCGGACGAGAGGCTGATGCCCGGCTCCATTGCATCTTCTTCGCATGAGCCCCACAACGAGTAAGGCAAGTACCTCTGGTGTGTCTTATATGGGTCCCTGATTCTAGAAATCTTGCGTTTAATCTAAACCCACGCTTCGACATAGACTTATCCGTGTCTGAATAGCTTCCACGATACCATACATGACCAACGTAACTTGTTTGATTAAAGTTCACCGTTTTATAACTAGTCCATAACGATACTTAGTGGTAGAGATATTTTGATTGTTGAGTTGCACCTAGAGTCAATTTGGTTTCTGATTTTTAATTACTGTGATATGTGCGCTTGCCATTATTCCCCATTTCCATACTGTGATTTGTACATGTTCATCGTCTTTTCATGATTTTGACTCCGAGATACACTCCTTATTACATTAGATAATCTGTTGGTATTGCTTTGTTTGAAGTGAATAAACTTCGTTATAAGCTTTTGAACCTGCCTCGAGGTGTGAGATTTGTTCATTCAAAGGTCAGGAAAATAAATACTTGGGATTCATATTTCAGACTTAGACTGATCAAGTTGTTTCATTTTTAACTGGTACCCAAATCTACCAGTGAGTTATTTCATAATTAATTAATATTTATTCATAATTAAATTGATTTGGTGGTGCCTCGTATTTCTTAATTAATTAATATATATTTTAATTAATTAAAGTTTAATTAAAATTTAAATCCAATAAAGTGTACCTAGGTTTTCTACAATATATATATATATATATATATATATATATATATATATATATATATATATATATATATATATACATAGATAGATAGATAGATATAGACATACATACCGCTCGGGCAACGAAGGAGTAGCTCCGTAAAAAGCATTTCAAGCCTGTTTACTATAAGAAGCATGAACCAGTTAAATCACTTCTCTGTTCTTAGGCAAGCAACTTGTGTGTATCAATACTGTTACATGTGCTTATTTTTCATAAATATTGTTGTCATGTATCTTTCTTAAGGTTATTACAATGCAGCTTTCTCTTGTTTTGGTTTCTTTATTCAATGATGCTGCAGAGTGGCACAAACTCTGCTAATACTTCACTAGCTCACTTAGGTATGTTGCTAATGAACAAAGCCATTGTTCTTCGCAATATGGTACCGCCATCCTGAAATGCAGTACGGATTGATAGAACCACAAATTTTCTATTGATTGTGCAATGCTGTCTGACAGTAGCTGCCTCCCTGTTAATAAAACATAATAGTCAATGTGTGGTGTCTTTTGTGGTTACATAATTGCATTCATTTAGATTATCTGTCGATTATATGTGGAGCCCTAGTGTGCTGGGTCCATCATGTGTCTCAAAGCCTACATCTTTACTGACTGCCAGCTGTTGTTTTAAATAAATGACTTAGGTTGGAGAAAATTCATACAATGTGAAGAAATTGCTTTGCGATCCATGTGTGTTTTTATCAAGTATGTTTTACTACATACAGCAAGAAAACAGTTGAGATTAGTTAAATTGCACAGAAATTCTACCTACTACATATGCACTCTTCCACCAGCATGTTCTAACTCTCCCGCCTCGATCTGGAAGGCCATGATGGTGCAAGAGATCCTACACGAGGACACGGTGTGAACTATTTCACAGGTAATAACATCTATAGCTGATAGATTACTTTTATATGGCTGCTTTTATCTCAGCGCCTGAGGCTCTTTCAGATGGAGGAGGAGAACTCTCGGCTCATTGCACACTAATCACGCGCTTATAGCACTGAAGCAGTGCCTCATACCTCAGCCAGAATAATCCAAAGCTCACATGCAGTACCTCAGGCACTCAGCAGGTCTACCCCTAAACTCGGTGTCAATACAAAACTGTGTACAGCCTGACAGCATGTGTGAATAATTGACACTGAGGGGTTCACCTTTCTTGAAATGTTAATATATCACACATTCTTCCAAGTGAAACTGACAAATCGCAAATAAGTGATGGCCCAAGACTCACCTGCATTTACCAGCTTTGTCTGGCACGCAGACCTTCGTGAAGTGACAACACTAAACTCAGCACAGACCAAAGCCTTAGTGGGACATTATTCCTGGCAGAATTTATAGTTTAGTTCAAAGTTTAAATGTTGCATGAGCATTTGATACAGTATAGATGGTTGCATTTGGGCCAGTAAAAATAGCCATGGGAAGCCTCCTATATTTAATCATTGTTGTTTACCGTTGGGGCATATTTGGCTGTCTGTTGATATTACTTTTTCACATTTTAACTCTTATGTGCTTAAAGCCAACACTGTTTGTCCCCATATCTTTTTTTATTTTATTTCTGCATTTCAAAAGTGTTGATATGCAGACACTCTAAATTACTCTGTTTAAAATGTTTACCTTTATTTTCACCTTAGTAGGTAGTAATAGGTCTAACATGGTTAGTTTCTGCATAAATGAGACAAAAATGGTCATTGCATAAATTATTCAATATTATATACCTGTGAGGGGTAAAATTACATGAACCCTGTAGGATTAGCTGTTCAACTGAAGATGAAATTACATGTTTTCAATCAATGGGATGACAATCAGGTGTGATGGGTGATCTCTTTTATTTAGAGAACAGGGATCTATCAAGATCTGATCTTCATAACATGTGAAATTGTACCATATGAACAAAGGAGATCTCTGTTCACCAGGCTGGAAAAGGTTACAGAACCATCTCTAAAAAGCCTGGGCTGCAATCCACAGTTAGACAGATAAGTATAAACTGAGGAAATTCAAGGCTATTGTTGCCCTCCCTAGGAGTGGTCCAACAAAGATTACTCCAATTGCAGAGAGTATAAGAGCCAGCAAGGTCACTAAAGTACCCAGGGTAACTCGCAATGAAAGACCTCTCTCATATTGGAAAATGTTCATTTTCATGAGTACACCATCTGGAGAACACTGAACAACAGTGGTGTGCATGGCTGAGTTGCAAGGAGAAAGCAACTGCTCTCCAAAATGAAAGTTGCTGATCGTCTGCAGTTAGCTGGAAGAAATACACTGACATACAGCTGGAAGCATTTTGCAATCAGGCAGTAACCTAAACAAAGAAGCCAGTATAGTGCCATCTGAATCACTTCTAACATGCAGTTCTACCTATACCAACCTTCCTAACCACACATAACGGCAGTTGATTCTACTTGAGTCTGAGAACATGATTTCACAATCAAGGAGACTTTTTTCTGCTATATTTAAATATCCAATTATACACTTATTAATTATTTTATAGAAACATTATACAGTGTAAGAAACCACAAAGGAATCAACACAATACAGTGGTACCCCAGTTCTCATTTTTAATTCATTCCAGAAGGATTGTTAAGAACCGAAAATGACGAGTGCTGAGCAAATTTTTCCCTTAAGGAATAATACAAATTGAATTAAACCATTACAGACCCCCAGAAAATCCACACTGAATAAGGCATTAAATGCAATGATAGAGCTGTATTGCACAGGTGCTCCCTGAGTTATGAAGGGGATATGTTCCAACAAATCAATAAGTTAAATGCATTATGAACTGAGGAGGTTAATAAGTATTTGGTAGATCAGGCTATACTGTATCATAGTGGAGTCTACTATAACTAATGATAAGTAAGTCAATGTTTAAAACATTCACAGTAACCTACAGTTCTCCAAAATCATTAACACAAAGCTTATTTTACAATAAAGTGCTGAAAAAATTCATGTAATTTAATGTGAAATGAATTGACCATTTTGGGACACATGAAGACTTATTTGAACTAAGAATACTGTACTGTAGATGTAAAAATAAAGATAAACATGAAGTTCTCTGAGCAACCACTATTGTGAATCTGAATTACTGAATCACAGTTTACTGAATCATGAATTGTGACTCATGAATCGTGAAGTGGAGTCGCGTGGTGCCAGTCATCATACATGTTAAGCAAGTGCATCCAACCAAAACTTGCTATGATCTGATGTACATAAATCAAGAAAACATGCAAGCAATTTTTTTTTAAATATGACCCAAAACTGTTACGGGGTTGCGCCATTTGGAAAAATGACGAACCCCAAAAACTAAATAGGAAGGATGGAACCCAAGTGCAGTTAGCTCCAGATGGTTTTATTGAACTGAAATAAAATGATATAAATTAAACTGAATTAAATAAATATAAATGAATGAATAACAAAAATAATTTGAGACTCTGTGAGTGTGTGCAAAAGCAGCGAATGAGCGAGCTGTGCTCACACACGGAGACGTCACTAGCGCGCTATTGAACTGAAATGACAAGAAACAAATTAAACTGGATTAAATGCATATAAATGAACAATTAACAGAAATAATGTGAGACTCTGTGTGTGCAAACAAAAGCAGCAAATGAGCGAGCTGCGTTCACACACAGAGACGTCACCAGCACGCTTGAAAAAAAAAAGCGGGAGACGGAGAGAGAGCGGGAGGGGGGAATTCCCTTTAGCTGACGTCACCTCTGAGTGCGCACACACACGAAGCGGCGGGGGGAAAGGTCCAGCGCTCCTCCACGCTCAGAGAGGTTAGAGGCGCCTCGAGAGCGCGAGGAAGGGGGAAGCAGGCAGAGAGGAGACAGAGATGGAAAAATAAAAACGAAATAACGCTCAATCTACTCTACCTAAATTTCCCTATCAACATTACCTCACGTCTCGCGACGCTACGGAGACTCCGCCCCTGTACGGACGGAGACTGTCCTCTAAAACCTAAAAATGAATAAAAGGCGAATAAACAAAACAGAAAGCGAAAGGAAAGTGCGGGGGCTCTAAAAAGAGCGCAGGGATGAGACTGGTGAGGTCTCAACGGCACGTTCTGCCAGCGATTCCCTATTAAACGCAGCTGAGCAGGGATCGGGGCTTACGAAGCGTGCCGGGAGTGGAGACGAATGATCCCACACTTGCTTCCACTGACGAAGCTCTTAAATAGCCAGAGGAAGCAGGTGATTATCATTAGCTGTAATCAGCCGCCGCCTTACTGACGGGGCGTCCGATTACAGAAGCTGCCACAGATGCCGCTGGCAAAAGCAGCTCAACGCTGGCCACTAGCGTCAAACCGAAGGCACCTGTGACAAAAACATCATCGGATTTTCACAGAAGTCCTAAAACCAGTTAAAGAGAAAACCATTTAAACAAAGGAGACAAAATATTACACTTGGTCATTTATTTATTGTGGAAAATCATCCAATATTACATATTAGTGAGTGGCAAAAGTATGTGAACCTCTAGGATGAGCAGCTAATTTGAAGGTCAAATTAGAGTCAGGTGTTTTGAATCGATGGGATAACCATCAGGTGTGAGTGGCCACCCTGTTTTATTGAAAGAACAGGAATCTATCAAAGTCTGCTCTTCACAGCACATGTTTGTTGAAGTGTATCATGACACGGACAAAGGAGATTTCTGAGGACCTCAGAAAAAGAGTTGTTGATGCTTATCAGGCTGGAATAGGTTACAAAACCATTTCTAAAGAGTTTACACAGTCAGATACATTGTGTACAAATGGAGGAAATTCAAGACCATTATTACCCTCCCCAAGAGTGGTCGACCAACAAAGATCACTTCAAGAGCAAGGCATTTAATAGTTGGCGAGGTCACAAAAGACTCCAGGGTAACTTCTAAGCAACTAATGCCTCTCTCACATTGGCTAATATTAATGTTCATGAGTCCACCATCACAAGAACTCTGAACAACAATGGTGTGCATGGCAGGGTTGCATGGAGAAAGTCACTGCTCTCCAAAAAGAACACTGCTGCTTGTCTGCAGTTTGCTAAAGACCATGTTAACAAGCCAGAATGTTTTGTGGACGGATGAGACCAAAACATAACTTTTTGCTTTAAAAGAAATACGTTATGTTTGGAGAAAGGAAAACACTGCATTCCAGCATAAGAACCTTATCCCATTCGCGAAACATGGTGGAGGTAGTATCATGGTTTGGACCTGTTTTGCTGCATCTGGGCCAGGATGGCTTGCCATCACTGATGGAACAATGAGTTCTGAATTATATCAGAGAATTCTAAAGGAAAATGTCAGGAGATTTGTCCATGAACTGAATCTCAAACGAAGGTGGGTCATGCAGCAAGACAACGACCCTAAGCACACAAGTCATTCTACCAAAGAATGGTTAAAGAAGAATAAAGTTAATGTTTTGGAATGGAAAAGTCAAAGTCCTGACCTAAATCTAATCGAAATGTTGTGGAAGGACCTGAAGCGAGCAGTTAATGTGAGGAAACCCATCAATATATCAGAGTTGAAGCTGTTCTGTACGGAGGAATGGGCTAAAATTCCTCCAAGCCGGTGTGCAGGACTGATCAACAGTTACAGGAAACGTTTAATTGCAGTTATGTCTGAACAGGAGGAGTTACACCAGATACTGAAAGAAAAGGTTCACATACTTTTGGATCATTTTTTTTAATAAATAAATGACCAAGTATAATATTTTTTTTCTCATTTGTTTAACTGGGTTCTCTTTATCTAATTCTAGGATTTGTGTGAAAATCCAATGATGTTTTAGGTCATATTTATGCAGAAATATAGAAAATTCTAAAGTGTTCACAAACTTTTAAGCATCACTGTATATCCATTCATTCATTTATTCATTTCCATTCTCAAGGCCTAACCTGAAGCACAGGGCTCAGGAACCAATTCTAGACCAGGCACAGTTTTGAGATGTCTTTTGGAATGGGTGGAAACACAGATGGAGTCCAGACCAGTTATCAAACCAGAGATCTCTTGAGCTGTGAGATAACAATGCTAACTATTTTCACCACTGTGCTGCTCCATTGTAGGTCAAGTGCAAAATAAAAGTATGCTTCAAAGCACTGCGTGTTTTGACTGATTGACTGCACTCACAGCACATTTGTTAAACTATCACTAAGGCAGCCAGGTCTTCATATACTTATAAACTTTCATTTGGGAATCGCTGATGAAGAACATTTTTTCTTTATGAAGAATTAGTAGAGTAAGAGTAAAAAAGAAAAATGCAAAGGATGCTGCTTATCCAATGCTGACTTATCTTAGTGATAACATTTTCATGTGGTACAGATATATTTAGTCTTTAAATGGCATCCCTTATCACTCACATCATTGGTTCTAGAGGTGACAGCAGTTGCAGGTTTCAGATTCCCTTTTTCTTTTTTACTTGTGCAGTGTTGTTTGTATAAAACATTTCCTGAATGCAGATCTACAGTGGGTCACCAGTGATATGCTTATTAAGGGATCCATATTTAAAAGTGTTAACCTTGCAGTGTACAGAATCAGAGAGATGAGCTCAGGTGTTGGGAGGAGGTCATAGAAGCCATTGTGTTGGTACTGGGACTTAGTGCTGCTCTGTTTATGATCAAAGCCATGGGTGTGTGTGAGTCA
Source organism: Ancistrus triradiatus (assembly GCA_025084515.1). Lineage (NCBI taxonomy): Eukaryota > Metazoa > Chordata > Actinopteri > Siluriformes > Loricariidae > Ancistrus > Ancistrus triradiatus. Next base: position 36,239 of record JAJAGP010002594.1, read on the forward strand.
CCAGCACTGCAAATGACCCACAGGGTCCAACTCCAACACCCACCTTTGAGGGGGAGAAAGAGAGAGAGAGAGAGAGAGAGAGAGAGAGAGAGAGAGAGAGAGAGAGAGAGAGAGAGAGATCAAGGCAGAGAGCTTGCATGACATTCTGACATTGAGGGAGAAAAAGACAGAGGAAAGAGAAACAAATAAAGAAAAATGTACACAATAAGCATGTCTGACAACACGGGGGAACAAAAAAAGAAGGCTGTAGCTAACCTCCTCCCACACAGCCACATCAGAAGACAAAAAAGACAGAGATACAAAGAAAGAAATAATGTAACTATGCAAGTAAGAATTTGACAGTATTGACACCATTATAAATAACATGTGCTCCCCTTTAGTTTTTACACACAGTCTAAGTTGACTCCTGAGTCAGAGGTTTTTGATCAGACGCTGTGTCTGACATAGTCATATCACTACAATGCCACCTCCAGGTACAGTGGGACAAAAACTATTTAGTCAGCCACTGATTGTGTAAGTTCTCCTATGTAGAAAGATGAGAGAGGTCTGTAATGTTCATCATAGGTACACTTCAACTATGAGAGACAAAAAGAGGGGAAAAAAATCCAGGAAATCACATTGTAGGATTTTTAAAGAATTTAATTGTAAATCATGGTGGAAAATAAGTATTCGGTCACCCACAAAAAAGCAAGATTTCTGCCTCTCACAGACCTGTAACTTCTTCTTTAAAAAGCTCTTCTGTCCTCCACTCGTTACCTGTATTAATGGCACCTGTTTGACCTTGTTATCTGTATAAAACACACCTATCCACAGCCTCAGACAGTCAGATTCCAAACTCAACCATGGCCAAGGCCAAAGAGCTGTTGGCCCATTCCTCCATGCAGATCTCCTCTAGAGCAGTGATGTTTTGGGGCTGTCGCTGGGCAACATGGACTTTCAACTCCCTCTACAAATTTTCTATGGGGCTAAGGTCTGGAGACTGGCTAGGCCACTCCAGGACCTTGCAATGCTTTTTACAGAGCCACTCCTTCATCGCCCAAGCGATGTGTTTGGGATCATTGTCATGCTGGAAGACCCAGCCACGTTCCATCTTCAATTCTCTCACTGATGGAAGGAGGTTTTGGCTTAAAATGGCCCCATTCATTCTTCCCTAAACACGGATCAGTCGTCCTGTCCCCTCTGCAGAAAAACAGCCCCAAAACCTGATGTTCCACCCCCATGCTTCACAGTAGGTATGGTGTTCTTGGGATGCAACTCAGCATTCTTCTTCCTCCAAACACGACAAGCTGACTTTTTAGTTAAAGGTTCTATTTTGGTTTCAGCTGACCACATGATATTCTCCCAATCCTCTTCTGGATCATCCATATGCTCTCTGACAAACCTCAGGTGGGCCAGGACATGTACTGGCTTAAGCAGTGGGACACACCTGACACTGCAGGATCTGAGTCCCTCTCGGCATAGTGTGTTACTGATGGTAGCCTTTGTTACTTTGGTCCCAGCTCTCTACAGGTCATTCATCAAGTCCCTCCGTGTAGTTCTGGGATTTTTCTCACCGTTCTCATGATCATTTTGACCGCACGGGATGAGATCTTGCATGGGGCCCCAGATTGAGAGAGATTATCAAATGGTCTTGTATGTCTTCCATTTTCTTACAATTGCTCACACAGTTGATTTATTCACACCAACCTGCTTGCCTATTGTAGATTCACTCTTCCCAGCCTGCTGCAGGTGTACAATTTTCTTCCTGGTGTCCTTTGATAGCTCTTTGGTCTTGGCTATGGTTGAGTTTGGAGTCTGACTGTTTGAGGCTGAGGACAGGTGTCTTTTATACAGATTCTTAAAGAAGTTATAGGTCTGTGAGCACCAGAAATCATGCTTGTTTGCAGGTGACCAAATACTTATTTTCTACCATGATTTACAATTGAATTCTTTAAAAGTCCTACAATGTGATTTCCTGGACTTTTGTTTTCTCATTTTGTCTCTTATAGTTGAAGTGTACCTATGATGAAAATTACAGACTTCTCTCATCTTTCTAAGTAGGAGAACATGCACAATCAGTGGCTGACTAAATACTTTTTTTGCCCCACTGTATGAACACAGTTGCAATCAAAAATATTCAACCCCCCAAATATTTTAAGGATTTATCAATTTAAGTTTTTTTTTCAAATAGCAAGATTCTGCTTTGGATGATTTCTTCATGAGTTGAGTGATACATAAAATTAGAACAGAAAATGCATGATTTAGTGTTTCTTTGCAACAGTATATTTGAAATGAAGTTGAAACCTAATTAAGCCTTTGAGAACTCTATAATGATCCTTCATTTCCTTCAGCTGTGATGCATATATAAACCCCACCCATGAAGGAATTCACTATGAGTTGCAATCATGGATAAGACAAAGAAGCTTCCACAAAAGCTGAGAGAGGAGATTATGTCATCGAACCTAAAGGGCCTTGGGTATAAGAAGATTTCCAAAAAATTTACTTCGCAAGAGACACCGCTGGGAGCATTATAAGAAAGTTTAAAACTCATGGAACAGCTGCAAACCTGCCTGGAAAGAAAGCCCAAAATTTCATCAAGGGCCCTTAGCAACTTAGTCAGGACAACTAAGAAAACCCCCCGTGTGAGTGCAAGACACCTACAGGATGACCTGAAGATAGGCTGGAACAAATGCTTCAGTAGGCTTCACCTACATATACCAAGAAATGTCAAGCACGGTGGCTCAGGAGGTAGCACTGCGACCTCACTGCAAGAAGGTCCTGGGTACAACCCCAGTGTGGAGTGACCTGGGCCATTTCTGTGTGGAATCTGCATGCCATCTGCATGCCTTCTGCATCCCCATGTTCATGTTGGTTTACTCTGGGTGCTCCGGATTCCTTCCAAAGACATGCTTTAGGTTAATTGATTATAGTAAATTGGCATTGACATAAGTGTATATATGACTAGTCCTGAAGTAACCTTTTGTTTGGATTTAACCTTGCGTGTGCCCTTGAAATGGTCACTGATGCTGATAGCAACATTAAATTAAACAAACAAACTGTCTTCCTATTAGTAGCACTGCACTGGATTTACCTACTTAAAGATTTAAAGTGTTTAAAAGGCGATATTGCATTGCCTGTACTGTGTATTCAAGTGAAAGACTTATGTGCTTGTGACTCAAGAACCATGGTGTTGTGTATTTCAGGAGGGACTGATTAAAGTTAGTATTTAGAATTCGAATTCTGTGTTGATGTTAGGATTATAGTAGTTTTCAGCGGTATCTTTGACGCATTTATTGTTTGCATGCAGTTTTCTCATGAAAATTCCCTATGTTTACATTACAGTAGCATAAAAAGACTATGCGACTATGTTAGTGTCCAGTCAATGGATATTTTGAACAAAGACCTGTTTCACAGAACACAATACAGTCATTAAAGTTGAATACCTGTAAAAAGGTGGCTATAGGAAGTTCTGAATCAAGTGTCTCATCATTTTCTAACTTTGATATCTTAGTCCTTTCAAGAGTGTTGCCTTTTTTTCTTATTTCTTTTGAGTTAAGATAGAATGTGTAAATGAAGCTTGGTGATGATTCCAGGCTGTAAGACAACTGAAGTGACTGTTGCAAAGGGTGCAATTTTCTATGGGCACTGTAGCAAAACATCCTTATCCAGAGTGACTTACAACTGATACAGTCTCACTAGGTATAATTCAAGGAATTGAGGGGTGCAGACCTTGCTCAAGGGCAAAACAATATCTGCATAGCAGTTCTGGTACTTGAACCATCAAACTGCTCAGCAAATGAATTGACACTTTATAAAGCATGGAAATTGTTAATTGCAGAAGTGATTATGATTAATTTCTGTTCATATTAACACAAGCACATCATCATTGCATCACTTTTTCATACACAATATAGACAAAGTTCGTGGCTGACCAGAAATTACATCCAACACATTAGTATGGAGTTTGTCCCCACCTTTGCAGATACAACAGCTTCCATTCTTCTAAAAGGGGTTTCCAATAGATTTTGGAACATGACTGTGATGGCTTCTGATGTTCGACAATAAGTCCTGGCTCATTTTTGTGTTCCAGTGCATTTTCAAGCTGTCAAGGTTCTGTGCAGGGCAGCCAAGTTCTCAATCAAAGTTGGCAAACCAATTCTTTGCTGAATTTTTACGGACAGCGGGGCAGAAAATTGGTGAACTGACTTGTTGGAAGCAGAAGCTTATAAATATGTCACATTGAGAGTCACTGGCATATTCATTAAGCTAAAATACATTCCACTGCCGCTGTTTGTCTATTGAGAATCCAGAAATGTATGTTTAATATTATGAATATTACAAGTGATTGTTTATACTGATATTAGAAGAGCTCAACAATTTAAAGAGGTGTCCACAGGCTTTTTTCTATATAGTGTATATCTGATCTTTCCTGTATCTGTGTTTTTCATCCTCTACCTCAAAAAAGGACCTTTCCATGTCTCTGAGTTTCAGAATTCCTCGGGATCTAAGGGGCATGGTCTGTGATAGATCAGTGGTGCCCATGCATCACAGTCACAAAATAATTGATGCCACATATCAATATGTCACTGTTAAATGATTCAGAAATCACAAATCCCACATACACATTAACCTCTGTTGATAAGGAGCTATTAAAGTTTCACGTCTGTTTTTAGAAAGCTGTTCATAAAGTTTTAATGGGATTTGCTTAACAGTTTTCTGCTTCTATATGAGTTCATAATAAAAGCCATTAAGCTAACATTTGTTGTGCATCAAGTTTTCCCTGGGAAACAACACTTTTCCAAATGCAGTAATGTGCCACACAAAGCAAACAGAAACCATTTGGAGATGCATAGGAAAGATATTTCAATGCCATTTTTCCATCATTACCAATAATGGTCTCTACATATCTGGGGAATTATTCCATGTTGTTAATGCAGTGTGAACAGCTGACCACACTCAGTGAAACCCTTCTTTACACATCAACAATGCAAACCTAGGGGCACACCTGACATTTTTCAGTAATGCATATGGGCAGGGTTGTGCCCCCGCAATGTCACTCATCACTAAGCAGCAGATCCACATAATTTTCTTTTTTTTTCATATACAGTACATGACAAGCAAACACTGAACCTTGGATCCTGAACAAACTGATGTGTTTGATTAAGGATTTTATTCTTAAGGTGTGGTTCATATACTGAGCAGCTGTAGTGCAGAACAGCTGCTGAAATGGGAGTTTTATTTTTTTCAAAAATCACGATCACAGTAAAATGGATTGTCATACACTATATGGCCAAAAGTTTTTAGAAACCAATGCTAATTAATGATCTACATTATTTCAGCTACGCACACTGCTAAAAGTTTCACAATATGAGGCATAAATGCATGGAATCTCCATAGTCAGTGGCACTAGAGTGAGTTGTACTTAACACCTCAGTGACTCTCAATATGACAATTCCTGTTTTCACTTCCACAAGTCACTTTCTGCACTGATTTCCTAAACCAAAGTCCAAAGGGTTTAAAGTTCTCCAGTGTTTTAATGGAGAACTTGCGTGGCTTGACCCTGACCTTAACTCCAAAGACATTTTTGAATGCCAACATTGGGCCAGGACTTATCATTCAATATCAGTTCATCACTTCCACAAGAGGGTTCACGCCCACGTCATCAGACACCGCCACTACGCTGAATGCTATCAGGTGCAGTCTCGGGAGTCATGGACCCAAAGGCATTACCACCCAAAGAAAATGTTTTCCAAGAGTTTCTATTACGTGCAGTGCAGTAAGAATGATGGAAAAGGACATCGATGAAGGTATAACCTATTCACAGAAGCTCAGAACTAATCTATTTACAGACTGACCCACTCCTGAAATCACCCCCTGTTGCCATCTGCCTTCCTTCCATCACTCACTCCAACTATTGCTTATTCTCATTTACACACTAATCCCCTCCTGTCATCACACATTCAATCCATCAGCCACTATAATATACAGGTAAAAAACACAACTCATCCCCCACAATAGAGTGAACATATTGTGGCAAGAGGACTTCCACTTTCATTTCTGAACAATCTGTTTATAACAAAATTGTGTCATCTGAAATGTGAAGGTCATTTGCTTTCATGGGCAACACAGTTTTAGTGCTGTTACCTCAAAATTCTAGAAACATGTGTCAGGTTTACTACCATTTGTGAAGTGTCACAGTGTGAGTATTAGTTTGTGCGTTGTGTTGCCAATTAGGCACCAGTAACCCTGCAGCCCTGAACTGGATAGCAAGTGAGTGAACATTGTTGCACAATATTGACTAGAATGTATGTGTACGTGTATATTTCATCTAAATATAATTTATAGCCTTTTCATTCCTGTTTTCAATGTAATTTCACTTTAATAAAGTATTTATGTTTTATTCCCTAATTGAGTGCTCCGAGGTTCTGTGTATTTGCACAGATGGCAAAAAAAACTTGCTCTTAACCTTAATTTTAATTCTTGTGTTGATCTAAGGGTCAAAAATTACCCACCACTACGTTTGCCAGTAAACCCCCTAAATTGTCTTTTTTTTCAACTTGAAATTTGATTTCTTAAAGTGACCACACCACGAGAAAAAGTGATTTTTTTTTTTTTCACACAAGAAACATGTACACCACTAGTACACAAAAATTTTCTCTGAGCCATCACTTTAATAAAGAAAATAATTATGGTAGGTGTGTTGCAATGAAAATGATTGTCGTCCACTGATTATATGTAGACTTTCTGCACTATTACAGTGGGAAATCCCAGATATACAAAAAGGTGTGGGTTTTAAAATTCAAGCTACTTTATTTGAGGAGTTTAGTGAATATAGGAAAAGGAAAATGTAGAATGTTAACTGCATACTAATACCCATCTTTTGTGTGGAATTTGTAAGTATCCAGGCTTTCCACAATATACATTCCACAATGTACTATTATTAGATAGGTGATTATTTGTCAATATTATGTATCAATAAAGCAGTGACATGCAGCGAGGGTGGGTGAGTCACTGGACAGACAGTGCCAGATATCCTGTATATGAACCTCAAAGAGATTACATTTACATTTACATTTACAGCATACCCTTATCCAGAGCGACTTACAAAAGTGCTTTGTAATCCTAGGAGATAGAACCTCATATTAGTACAAGTAAACAATAGCTCAAGTACACAATCCAACTACAACCAGCTCGTATCTGGTTATTTATTTATTTTTTTAATGGAGGATATGCAGTTTTATTCACTCAAGTGCTGGGTGAAGAGGTGAGTCTTTAGTCGCCTCTTGAAGACAGCAAGAGACTCAGCCATACGGACATCCAGTGGAAGTTCATTCCACCACCTGGGTGCCAGGACGGAGAAGAGTCTTGAAGCTTGTCTTCCTTTAATCTTACGTGGAGGCTCCAGTCGGGCCAAGCTCGTATCTCAGAGCTTTTAGGTAAGATGGCGCTGTTCCATTCTTGGCTTTGTAGGTGAGCGTCAAGGTTTTGTATCTGATGCAGGCAGCTACAGGGAGCCAGTGAAGTGAGTGCAGCAGTGGAGTGACATGAGAAAACTTGGGAATATTGAAAACCAGATGAGCCGCTGCATTCTCAATCAGTTGCAGGGGTCTGATTGCACGCATTGGAAGACCAGCCAGAAGAGCATTGCAGTAATCTAGTTTTCTTATAACAAGAGACTGGACAAGCACTTGGGTGGCTTCTATGGAAAGGAAGGGTCGGATTCTCCTGATATTGTAGAGAAGGTACCTGCATGACTGCGTCAGTTTGGAAATATGAGCAGAGAAGTTCAGTTGGTTATCAAAGATCACTCCAAGGTTTCTTGCAATCTCAGAAGGTGTGATGGAGGAGTTCACCTGGGAGATGGCAAGATCTTGATAAGGGGACCCTTCTGCAGGAATGAAAAGCAGTTCTGTTTTGCTGTGGTTTAGCTTCAAATGATGAGCTGACATCCATGATGAGATGCCCTCCAGACATGCTGAGATACGTGTGGAGACCTGCACATCTGATAGATCAAAAGAGAAAATGAGCTGAGTATCATCAGCATAACAGTGATAGAAGAAGCCATGAGAGGTAATGACTTCACCAAGAGAACAAGTGTAGAGAGAGAAAAGAAAAGGTCCCAGAACTGAGCCTTGTGGAACTCCAGTTGTAAGAGCACATGGTGCAGAAATAGAGCCTCTCCATGATACCTGATAAGATCGTCCCCCCAGGTAAGATGTAAGCCACTGCCAGGCAGAGCCTGTGATTCCAGGACTGGAGAGGACAGAGAGGAGAATCTTATGGTCACCTGTGTCAAAGGCAGCCGAAAGGTCAAGAAGGATCAGAACCGATGAAAGTCTGGATGCTCTAGCAGCATGAAGTTTCTCAGAAACAGCCACCAGTGCAGTTTCTGTGGAGTGAGCCGCTTCGAAGCCAGACTGCTTGTGATCCTGTAGGTCATTCTGTGTGAGAAATGTTGTCAACTGATTATACACACCCTGTTCAAGTATTTTTCAGAGGAATGAAAGAAGTGATACTGGTCTGTAGTTGTTGATGTCTGAGACATCGAGTGTAGGTTTCTTCAAGATAGGAATGACTCTGGCACTCTTGAAGGCAGAAGGAACATGACCAGATGTCAGGGAGTTGTTGATGATGGAGGAGATAAAGAGAAGAAGGTCTTGAGCAATCTTTTGTAGCACTGGTGATCGGATGGGGTCTAGTTGACATGTGGTAGGGTTGCTGGATGAGAGAAGTTGAAGTACATCATCAGTGGAGAGAGGTGAAAAACTGGTCAGGGTGCTGCATGGCTCCACATTTGCACAGGGGATTAAATTATTCAATTCTCAATAACTTGGTTTAATTAGGCAATTTTTTCCCCCCTTGTTAATACTGCATTCTTTACACACGAATAGCCAATTTGAGGCATGTTTTATTTCCTGGTTTTCTGTGTGTATTTTGTGTGGTCTGTGTACGGGATCTAATTAGCCCAGTCTTCATTATCACTTGGTGGAATGATGTGGTATGTACCAAGGAAGGACCCATTCAAATTTTTCTGACTTGCATCTCTGTCTGCACCGGCCCTGGTTGTCAATGATCTGGTTGTCAGATATTCACTCACTGAACAATGGGAGTGTCATCAGTAGGCCTGATTACAGAGGTCATGGCTCTGTATCATGCTACTTTTGTCATTGCTGTTTTATCGAAAGCAACAAGCCTAAATACAGTGATGAAAATGAAAAAAATTATCCAATATTACATATTAGTGAGTGGAGAAGTATGTGAACCTTTGCATCAGTATCTGGTGTGACCATCCTGTGCAGCAATAACTGCAACTAAACATTTCTTGTAACTGTTGATCAGTCCTGCACATCAGTCTTTTTAGGAATTTTAGCCCATTTCTCCGTACAGAACAGCTTCAACTCTGGGTTGTTCCTCACATTAACTGCTTGCTTCCACAACATTTCATTACATTAAGGTCAGAACATTGGCTTGGCCATTCCAAAACATTAACTTTATTCTTATTTAACCATTTTTTGGTAGAACAACTTGTGTGCTTATGATCGTTGTCTTGCTGCATGACCCACAGTCTCTCGAGATTCAGTTCATGGACAGATGTCCTGACAGTTTCCTTGAGAATTCTCTGATATTAATTCAGAATTCATTGTTCCATCAATGATGGCAAGCCATCCTGACCCAGATGCAACAAAACAGGCCCAAACCATGATACTACCACCACCATGTTTCACAGGTAGGATAAGATTCTTATGCTGGATTGCAGGGTTTTCCTTTTTTCCAAACATAACACTTTTCTTTTAAACAAAAAAAACTTATGTTTTGGTCTCATCTGTCCACAAAACATTCTTCCAATAGCCTTTTGGCTTGTCCACATGATCTTTAGCAAACTGCAGATGAGCAGCAATGTTCTTTTTGGAGAGCAGTGGCTTTCTCCTTGCAGCCCTGCTACGCACATTACTGTTGTTCAGTGTTCTTCTGATGATGGATTCATGAACATTAACATTAGCCAATGTGAGAGAGGCCTTCAGTTACTTAGAAGTTACGCTGGGGTCCTTTGTGACCTCGCCAACTATTACACCCCTTGTTCTTGGAGTGATCTTTGTTGGTCGACCACTCCTGGGGAGGGTAACAATGGATTTGAATTTCCTCCATTTGTGCACAATCTGTCTGACTGTGGATTGGTGGAGTCCAAACTCTTTAGAGATGGTTTTGCAATCTTTTCTAACCTGATAAGCATAAAAAACTCTCTTTCTGAGGTCCTCAGAAATCTCCTTTGTTCGTGTCATGATACACTTCAACATACATGTGTTGTGAAGAGAAGACTTTGATAGGTCCCTGTTCTTTAAATAAAACAGGGTGCCCACTCACACCTGATTGTAATCCCATTGGTTGAAAACACCTGACTCTAATTTCACCTTCACATTAACTGCTAATCCTAGAGGTTCACATACTTTTGCCACTCACTAAAATGTAATATTGGATCATTTCCTCAATGTATAAATGACCAAGTATAATATTTTTGTCTCATTTGTTTAACCTTGTTCTCTTTATCTACTTTTAGGACTTGTGTGAAAATCTGATGAAGTTTTCGGTGATATTTACGCAGAAATATAGGAAATTCTAAAGTGTTCACAAACTTTCAAGCACAATAGTCAATCATTAGTCACAGGTGCATGCTTATTTCCTGTGCTCAGTTCAGTTTTAATGGGATTGTGCAATTAGAGGTGAGGCAGACCTCCTAGCTTCTGCACTTCATTGTACCTTGCCAGGAATTACAGCCGAGCTCCACAAATCTGTGTTTTTGACAATTCTACAGACTGGTTTCTTATACAACTGTTACTTATTGAGAGAGCCACACCATAATCAATAATATCAATGTTGTTAAAGTTGCCATAGAAACACACAATGTTTAAAAGTATCAGTGTGCTATAGTGTTGAATCATCTATTTAGTGGAACACAGTTGCTCATAAACCAACAACAACAGCTTCAGACCATTATTACTCGCCCAGATAGCACTTTAGAGGCAAACACCATCACACGTTCATCTACTGAACTGCCAGATGGTGAAGTATTTGGGGTTGTGTGTGGACACACAGCATTGACATAGAATATTGTGTACATTTATAACTAATAACCCACAAAAAAGTCCAATAGCTAAGTCTTGAAACTCACCAGCACAAAGATGATTTAGTCAAGTTAATATGTATTATCTTACTGACCATGCATGAGCTTGATGCTTTTCCCAGTGAATGGTTCATCTTAATCTTTGTTATTCATGTACAGAATTTTCTGCTCAGTAAAAATAAGGGATGAGAAGCTCAAAGCAAAGAACTGATCATCAATAGACATTGTTTGTTGGATGGCGTGTATGCTGCTGTAATTGAATGAAAACTCATTGTCAAGCGATTTGCACTATTACATTTAAACACTGGCTATTTTAGGTTTTACATATAGCACAATGATCATTCAGGGCTTAAATTGAAGTAAACACTTGGGCCGACATATTTATTCACCTCCAGTCTTCTATTTTCATCATTTAGGTTACATTTGGGAAGATTAAATGCAAAAAAAAAATGTCGCAAATCAAAAAACGCCTTTAATTTTTTGAGTTTATAATTTGTGTGTGGATGCTGGTGATTGAACATTTTCCATGCTGTACATTTTCTGTTTCAGCAGGGACTTGTAAAGCTAAATCCAAAATTTGGAACAGATACAATAAAATAAAGTATTCAAGAGTTACACCAGCGTTTTTTTGGTATTGATCACCATTAATCTCAAAATGGGTCATCACCTCTAAAAAATATGAAATAAACATAAGCCTGTCATCATAAATCAAGTGTTTGCAAGTTTTTTTTTATGTCTTCTGTTAGAAATAAAACAAACAAAAATAATTCAGTCACAATTCAGCGTTATTTTGCTATTTAAGTGAATAAATCACAGGTAAATGTAGTCCTCTGCATTGCTCCTCCATGTTTGTTTCTCATCCTGGTGTGTGAGATTTCACACCCCTCCCCTACGTGCTCTGTGAGCCGGAGCAGGGCATGTCACATATCATTCGAAGCTTAGACTGTTGGCTTTACAAGGGAAGGGGTGTCGTCCAATCAGCGCTTACACACAACGAGCAAATTTACATACTGTCTAGTGATAGCGCCCACCTCTCTATGATTTGACTGGCTGGAAAAAAACCGCTAACCAATGACATATGGAAACCCATGGACAAATAACGAACTGAGTACTTACAAGGCCCGCGCCCTTAGGGAATAATCTTATGTGGCCTTTAGAGGGAAAACCATCGTGTTTTGTAGTTAGAACACCAGCCAAAGAACGCTCGTTTTCGTTAGGTTACATTGGAAAAGAATGGACGATTGAGCAAATGAAAAAAGGACTTTAACTGACATTTTTATCTGGAGTTTAACGGTATCATGGAGTTGGTTTAGACGGTAAGGTATTAGTGAATTTTCTATGATAAAAACAAAAGTTATTTTACATTCTAAGTATATTTTTGGAACAAAGGCAAAATAGTTGAGTAGGAATTGGTGTGTTTTGTAAACACAACATGGCGGACAGCTTGTGTTTGCCATGTTAATTTCTGGCGAATGGCTGCATGTAGACGGTTGAAAATCGGTATGCAGGTAGTTATAATAGTATTAAATATTTTGAGTTTGTGTTTTGGACTGTGTATTAAGAATGTTTTAAGTTATTAAGAATGCAAAACATGTCGATCTACTGGGCCCTTATACGGGCCCGCTAGGGGCGCTTCTGCAAAATCTGCGGCAATTAGTTAAGAGGCTAGCCAACTATAGCAGGGAACCAGGTTAGAGTTCCGATGGTGCTTTCCAGCTCGGACAGAAATCACATGTAGGCACATTTGTTGTGTCTGAGAGATAGGATTTCATTGGAAGATCAACCCCCAGCACTGCATACCCAGCCCTGCGATACACTGACATCCCACCCAGGGCAAACTTATACCTGTGATCTGTGTTGTCCAGGGATCATGTTGAAGCCCCAGTTACACTGACCAGAAAAAATAGATGATCAACAAAGGTAAATTGCCAATACTATTCTCATATGTTACTCAAGGTAACAGGTCACTTATTCAACCATTTACATCAGCATCACCGAGACTTGTAATATGAATGCAAGACCAGGGGTCTGGTCAGTGCATACACCAAAAAATGGGTCTGAAATGTGTGTATGCAACAACTCAGAAATCGGAATTATAAAGAAATAGAGCAGAAGATTCAGACTTAAAATCCCACCTCTACAGCTGCCACTGTTGGGTCCTTATGAAAGGCCCTTCACTCACAATTGCTTCAATTGTAAGATTATATCAATTGTAAGACTTTATGCCTTTAATTTCTTCTTTGTTCAACAGCAAATAGAAATGGCAGTATCAAAACATAACTGAAAAAACACAAGACAAAACAGCTTTTCAGTGACATCCAGAGGGAGAAAGTAAATAAGGACTGAACACGTCTTTAAGTTACTGAACAGGTGCCATCACTAATTAGCCTGACCCTTCCCTATCTAAAGTTAATCTTTCTAATTAAAAGACATTACAAATTACATTACAAATTACAAACCACACTAAACTACCCCCACCCTTTGCCACAACAATTCTTTTTAAATATACAGTGCTTTAAAAGTAAGGAAACACCTGTGTAAAATGAAAACAACTTGGGAGGTGGTGATTCAATTTTAGCCACAAGCTGTGGGGGAAGGGGGAAATCTGTTAGACATCTTGAATTCAGGTTGTGCTTCATTTTAGCGTCACATTATTCTTTCTTTTTCTTAAACATTGATTTTACTTCTGTACAAATGCTTTGTTTGTTTGTTTAATTAGCTTATTTAACATCGCTTTCAGCAGCAATATCTATGTACAATAGACACAAAATTACATTGAAACTAGCAATACAGACTCAGATTGGGGCTATTTAGAGTAATCAATTAACCTACAGTGGGGCAAAAAAAGTATTTAGTCAGCCACTGATTGTGCGAGTTCTCCTACTTAGAAAGATGAGACAGGTCTGTAATTTTCATCATAGGTACACTTAAACTGTGAGAGACAAAATGAGACAAAAAACAAGCAAGATTTCTGCCTCTCACAGACCTGTAACTTCTTCTTTAAGAAGCTCTTCTGTCCTCCAATCGTTGCCTGTATTAATGGCACCTGTTTCCCCTCGTTATCTGTATAATAGACACCTGTCCACAGCCACAAACAGTCAGACTCCAAACTCAACCATGGCCAAGACCAAAGAGCTGTCGAAGGACACCAGGAAGAAAATTGTAGACCTGCACCAGGGTGGGAAGCGTAAATCTACAATAGGCAAGCAGGTTGGTGTGAATAAATCAACTGTGAGAGCAATTGTAAGACATCCAAGACCACTGATAATCTCCCTCGATCTGGGGCTCCACTTAAGATCTCATAAAAACTAAACTCACCGTATTTGGAGGAAGAAGAATTCTGAGTTGCGCCATACCTACTGGGAAGCATGGGGGTGGAAACCTCATGCTTTGGGGCTGTTTTCTGCAAAGGGGACAGGACGACTGATCTGTGTTAAGGGAAGAATGAACGCGGCCATGTATCGTGAGATTTTAAACCAAAACCTCCCTCCATCAGTGAGAGCATTAAAGATGGAACGTGGCTGGGTCTTCCAGCATGACAATGATCCCAAACACACTGCTCAGGCAACAAAGTGGCTCCGTAAAAAGCATTTTAAGGTCCTGCAGTGGCCTAGCCAGTCTCCAGACCTCAGCCCCATAGAAAATTTGTGGAGGGAGTTGAAAGCCCATGTTGCCCCAAAATATCACTGCACATCTGCATGGAGGGATGGGCCAAATTTATTTTCCATCATAATTTGCAATTAAATTCTTTAAAAATCCAACAATGTGATTTCCTGGATTGTTTTTCTCATTTTGTCTCTCATTGTTGAAGTGTACCTATGATGAAAATTACAGACCTCTTTCATCTTTCTAAGAAGGAGAACTTGCACAATCAGTGGCTGACTGAATACTTTTTTGCCCCAATGTAGTTATTTTTAAGGACATTTATAGTCTGAAATGAGATTAACTGTGTTACAGTACATTGAATAGACTAACTTTTTTAATGTTTGAAGCAGATCTGAATATGTTTCACACTGTTATACATTAGGTGCAAATCAGGCTGTACTTCGCAACCTCGCAGACACAATCCCAGAATTTGTATTAACCACTGAATTATGGCTGTCCACTAACAGAGGTTCATTACATGCTTTTACGCTGAGCAGGTTACAAAACATGTCACCCATCTAAGCTGGGCCATTAGAGGATAAGTGTCAACAAAGACTCTGGGGATAGTCCTGGGAACTCAAAATACTCACTAGTGTACCACTACACTATAATACACATACTTGGTTTTCCCATTTCATAAACATTATGAAAAACTTGAATGGGAACATAGTAAAGGGTACATAGTAATCGGTGTCTAATCTATAATGGTAAAAATGTCTTGTGTGCAGCACATAGAATCATTCGTCAAAGCTGTTTTATGAGCTTCAGTAAAACACTGATATGTGGAGCTACAGCGATGCTTTATTGGTGGCTTTTATTGTGTTTTCAACTATAATTAGTGGGAAATTTAGTGAATAATCAAAAACCCTATTTCTAAACAGCATGAGTTTGTGTAAAACAAGGGTTAGATTGTGGGCTAGCAGCTCATTAAACTCTCAGCTGTCATTAAACCTCTCGAGCTTGACTTTTATAGATCAAACACTATGAAACCCCAGATTTGCAACATTAAAGATGGATCAAATCAGATGCAGAGCTCAGTTGCTCCTAAACAGAGTACACAAAGAGGGATTTTTTTTCCCCTTGGCAGTCTGGCTGAAGCTCAGTGGGGTTTTGTGAAAGAGGGATAGCAGCCAATCATGCTGAAACTGCACCAGTGATTAGGAAAATTGAGTTTTTCAGAGCTGTTGGCTCCTTTGAATCAAACTCTGCTACTTCGACTTAGGAACCTTCATGCTTCTTCCAAGTTTGTTCTGAAAGACTGTGGTAAAATTACTGCAAATAATCTAACTCCAGAGCCTCCATTCAACCAATGAGTGGTCAAGATGCTAAAGCAACACATTAAATGAAAGTCAGTTCAAACACATTTTCAAATACCTTATAAGAATAGTAGGCTGCCAATGAAAAGCAAACAAATATAAAGAAACAAAAATAAAAACATTTTTATAGTCTCACCCCCAAATCCTTTTCATTCGTCATTCACTTTCTTATCTGTTTAATCCTAGTCAGGGTCACGGGAAAGGAGGCAGCAAAGGACACAAGGCAGGAACAACCCTAGACAGGTAGGGTCCATTGTAGGGCGCATTATCTAACACACCTGGGGCACTTCAGAGACACCACTTAACCTAACACATAGGAATCTGGACTGTGGGAGGAAACGGAGTACCCAGAGAGAACCCATGCAGACACGGGAAGGACATGCAAACTGCACACAGAAAGAACTCAGACCATTCCACCTGGGATTGAACCTGGACGTTATCACTGTCAGGTGATAATGCTACCCACCAAGCCACCCCCCAAATCCTTTTCATTGTAGTGTAATGTTGCTGTTACCTTTTACTGGTGGCTCAATCACCACAAAAAAGTGTCGATTGAATAAGTTTAAATGAAAATGCTTTCAAATGAAAGTATGTTCCTGCTGCCACTAATGTTACCACAACTTTTATTTTTATTTATTTTATTTATTTATGTATTTATTTATTAATTTTTTTGTTAGGGGGTAGGTATACTAGGCTTTATTGTCATTTGGAAAGTTCTGACAATGTTTTTCCACACCCTAACAGACTACTTTAATTATTTAACATCACTGTTAATGGCAGGGGCAAGTTTGTATTGATACTAGGTACATGCACTCAAACTGGGGAAATGTAGGGACAATAATTAACCTAATGCATGTCTTTGAAATGTGGGAGGAAACCACAAATCCCACAGAAAACCCACATGGACATGGGGAGGACATGCAAAGTCCACAAAGGCAGAGTCTAATTTCGGGATTAGTCCAGGGATCTCAGAAGCTGTGAAGTGACTATGCTTACCACTTGTGCCACCATGCCAACCCACCCTGAAGGTTACATGGGTGTCTGTTGCTCTTGGTTGCTCAGTATGTGTTGAACAGCTCCATAAGTAGAACACCTTGTTCGGCATAATCATTCACTGCCTTCGGTTCAGCGACTACACCAGCTAAATCAACCAGCTGAACTGAAAAATCTTTGATTGCTCTTCAAACTCTTATGTTGATAATGTGTGTAGCTGCTGGGCAGATCTTTTTCCATGTAGTTGTGTTTTCTGTAAATGAAGTACAACATTACTTCCTGCCTTGCGCCGTATGCTGCCGGCTAGGCACCGGGTCTCCTGCGAACCTGTCCAGGATTAAGCACATAAAGTGAAAGTGATAACTGATATTATGCTGAATAGATATCGACTTTACTCCTGTTTCATATCATCTAAGGAACGATTTCCATGACCATTAAATAGATAATAGTAATTTAAATGCGAATTGACTATCCTGTTCTATTGGATTTTTGCATTGATCTGATCGTTCAGGTGGTCATGTACATTGAATATGCTGAAATACGAAAGCAAAGCGAAGTAACTGGGTTAAACTCTGCACGGACCTTGTATTGAATTTTTAAATATATAAGTTGTCTTTATGCTTACATACTCTTTATTGCAGTAGCATGTGGTTGGGGGCATGGTGTTAGCCATTGACTCAAAAGAAATAAAGGATAGCAGTATGTACCATTCATAGCCATACAGAATAAAAATAAACTTGAGAACTAAGTCAATAAAAGTCACAATATTCAGCTAAGTGACAAGCTCAGTGGATTAAAATATACACTAGTTGACAAAAAAGTAATGTACCCAGATAGAATTGTCGGATTGCTGCAAACCTCGGCATGCAGTTATGTCCCAGGCAGATATGCGAGTGTGACACGCCCAGCTGTGGGCAAATGTGTCACAGAATTCCATAAGGAAGCAGAATTCCTCCAATACCTAATCGTATATCATATCTTGTACCCAGGCTAGAGGTGGGCCAACAGAGTACTGGAGCCTCCTGTCAGTTGTACAGTTTTCCCAAATAAACTTGTGCTTTCGCTGTAATATTTGTAATCAATTACATACATTAGCATTACATTGACACAAAGTTTTGTTCAATCCATGCCAGTCCTTCTTGGTGTGTTTTGTTTATTTATGTATTGTCAATGAGTGTATATTACATATTAAGGAAACTAAACTCCGCTGCTTATCTTTAATTGGCATTAAAATAATTTGACCGCTGCAAAGCTAAGATACCTCAGAGGTGTGTGCATATATTAGATTCTACTTCACATTCTATTCGAACTTTGACTCCATGACTTTAGTTCGCTCTTAGATTTATCATCTACGCCGCCCAAGGAGGTTGGGGGGTCCCTTTTTGAGTCTTGGTCCTCCCAAGGTTTCTTCCAGAACTAGGGAGTTTTTCCTTGCCACTGTCGCCCTAGGCTTGCTCAATTTGGGATTGGACGTAGTTATTAGGAGATAATCTAAACTTGTAAAGTTGCTTTGAGACAATGCTCCATTGTAAAAAGCGCTATATAAATAAATCTGACTTGACTTAAATTGACTATGGCTTTGATATAATCATTATTTGCTTGCTGTTCTAGATGGAGGAAGCATTGGTTTATTCCAAAAACATTTTAATGTTTGTTTTAAGTTTGTGAAAATACCTTTTCCATAGATATCCATTATATTTATTTAATGTCATGGCATTAGGCAGGAGCATGGTTACAACTGTACTCATCAAACACTCATACTGTGACAATGTAGAGAGACCAGTTAACCTAACACATGTCTTTGGAATGTTGGTAGACACTGAAATGCTGGAGAAAACCCATATGAACTGGGGAGAACATGAAAACTCCACACAGGCGAGGCCAGGTTGGTACCGAACTCTGGATCTCTGGAGCTGAACCACTTGTGCTTAATAGTGAATAGAGAAATACTGAAATTGAGCGACCTCAAGGGCTTAAAGTACCTTAATTTTCCCATATATCTCACTGGCACCACAATATATAGTTTACCCATAAGACCAATGGAATGTGCCCTGAATAGTTTCTTTGCATATAGAACTTCAAAGACCGAGGACTATAGTAACACTTTTACAGTAATGTTATTTCCCCTGGTCAACAGCTCTGAAAACTGCAATCTCACTTATAGTGTTGAGCTGTAGTCCCCTGATAATTCCAATCTAATTTGAGGTGTTATATGTAAGTATTTCTGAAAGGCTTTATATTTCCTTAAAAGCAATTATCAGATGTAATTCAAGTAGCAATAAATGTCACGCCTACTGTATATCACATGAATGTTATGTACGACTTAAAGCAAAGACAAAAATTATAAAATAATGTGAAGAGATATTTTTCCAATACACTACATAAAGGTGATTTCTAGGTAGGAACAATCTAAAGACGAGAAAATCCAGTCTGGTCTAAATGAACTATCCTGCCAACAGAATTGTAGCAAACCTAGGGCTACACTTTAATTGGATATCATTTTAATCAAACTTTATTAAGTAACATTTGTATAACTTTCTTTTTATTAATAATTAATTAAATACAAATGGGGCACCAAAAAATCAATTTAATTATGAATATATATATTAATTAGTTATGAAATAACTCACTGGTAGATTTGGGTACCAGTTTAAAAAAAAAACAACTTGATCAGTCTAAGTCTGAGAGATGAATCCCAAGTATTTATTTTCCTCGACCTTTGAATGAATAAATCTCATACCACGAGGCAAGTTCAAAAGCTTATAACAAGTTTATTCACTTCAAACAAAGCAATACCAACAGATTATCTAATGTAATAAGGAGTGTATCTCTGAATCAAAATCATGAAAAGGCGATGAACATGTATAAATCACAGTATGGAAACGGGGAATAATGGCAAGCGCACATATCACAGTAATAAAAAATCAAAAACCAAATTGACTCTAGGTGCAACTCAACAATCAAAATATCTCTACCACTAAGGATCGTTATGGACTAGTTATAAAACGGTGAACTTTAATCAAACAAGTTACGTTGGTCACGTATGGTATCGTGGAGGAAGCTATTCAGACACGGATAAGTTCTAGTTGAAGCGTGGATTTAGATTAAACGCAAGATTTCTTGAATCAGGGACCCATATAAGACACACCAGAGGTACTTGCCTTACTCGTGCGGGGCTCACGCGAAGAAGATGCAATGGAGCCGGGCGTCAGCCTCTCGTCCGAGATCGCAAGGAGGAATCGCCAGTGGTTTTCTCTTCCGATTTCACAGCGACGGTTCGGAGGACCTTCGGAGGTTCAGCTTCCCGCCTTCGGCTTCGTCGGCACGTGGCGGCGGAGCCAAGTGTGCGTCGCTGGCCTCGCTTTGGTTCGACTTCTTCCCTGAGCTGGTGTTCCGGGGTCTACCGGATCTAGACTTGCGGCTTATAAACTCAGATTTCCACACCTGGCCAGCGGTGAAGGTGAAGAGTAGAGTTACAGCGTTCGAGTACCACGAGCTTCAACAAAAAAACTCATCCGAGACTGTAGGTCTAGTAATGGTGGGCGATCTTTTGGTTTGGCTTTACTATTTCCTAATTCGGCGATACCGAATTTCTAAGAAATGCTGGATACAAAGAACTTAGCGTAAGATAAAAGAAAAAAAAAGAAACTTAAACTTTAAGCCCAAAAATTAAAGATGCTGGCAAAAGAAAGCTGAGCATTTCAGAACAAAAGAAAAAAGCAAGAGAACTTCAGGAAACAAAAGAAAAGCAAAAAAAAGCAAGAACTTCAGGAAACAAAAGAAAAAAGCAAGAGAGCGTTGTGTGGGCTGCCTCGACTATATGTATATTTCCGGCTAAGGCGGGATATTCGGGGTCCGTCCTAGACTTAGCCAGTGAGGGAGGTTGATTCGTCATTAAATCCCGCCTCTCGTGGCTATGTCTGCTAATTTTCATCATAGGTCAGTAGGTGTCGCTACAGACCACAACTTGGAGCAATTTTTTGCCTACATACCGAGGACGTCTTAAAGCGTCACTTAAGAAAGAATAAAAATCCTTAGTTGAATCTATAAACTAGGACATCCTTAAGTCATTCTAAACTACAATACATGCATTCACTATACTAAACAATAACACGATTAATATAAGAGGTAGGAAGCGGTACATTGTAAATAACTTCGCGTTCGTTTTTTTATGAGTGTGAACAAGTATTAAAAACCCGAGCAATCAATACACATAGGCAAAAGCTGTTACTTCTAATAATCAACCGGGATCACTTTAAGAATCGAAAAACAAGAGAAAGATCATTATACTAAAACATTAACTGAGTAGATATATGATAGTTCAGTAACAATGTATATAATGTGTGTGTGGATATGACGAAATATCCTTGATCCACTTCTTTGTATGAATCATCCAAATGAATACGGCATGTTTGAACTCATTAGGAAGCCAATGTCATTTGTTCTGTAATAAAAAAAAACGTTTCGATGAAGATAGACTTTTCCCATCAGGAGATTAATACAATTATTAGAGTTGTGCTTACAGGACGACGATCGTTTCTTGGTATGTAAATCCAGGGCTGTCTGCTGGCGCCCTTCCTGGGCGATAAAGCTTACAAAAGGCTGTGATGAAAGGTTCAACATTGTGGGGGGTCAGGAAACCGTTTATCTTTACCTTTTGTTTGTGTTCTGTTTAGCGTTTATCTTCTGCCACAATCAGTGGTCTTGAAAGATGAAAGGTGAGTCCCCCTTTTAAATTTACACATGGACTCCAGTTTATTGTCGCCGAGATGTATGAGGTTACAGGTCTGTTAAACGGACCTTTTTGAAACGCGTGTAGAAAGAATCAACCGTTGTTGCTTGAGTCTGCAAGATCCGGTCGGGGGGGGCCTGGTACGGCTATCACGCTACAGAATGTAGAGCTTCTGTTATATGCACTAAACAATCAGTACATCTCCATGTTTCTACACACATTGTCCATTTTATCAGTTCTACTTACCATAGAGAAATGCTTTGTGGATATACACTGTATTGCCAATTGTATTCGCTCGTCTGACTTCACACGCATATGAACTTGAGAGACATCCCATTCTTAATCCATAGTGTTTAATATGATGTCAACCAACCCTTTGCAGCTATAACAGCAGCAACTCTTCTGGGAAGGCTTTCCACAAGGTTTAGGAGTGTTTATTTGAATTGTTATCCATTCTTCCAGAAGCGTATTTGTGATGTCAGACACTAATGTTGGACAAGAAGGGTATCAGTATCAGTATCAGTATCTGCTATAATTCATCCCAAAGGTGTTTTGTTGGGTTGAGCTCAGGCCAGTCAAGTGCTTCCAGACCAAACTTGCTCATCCATATCTTCATGGACCTTGCTTTGTGCTCTGGTGCACAGTCATGTTGGAACAGGAAGTGGCCATTCCCAAACTGTTCCCACAAAGTTGGGACATGAAATTGTCCAAAATCTCTGAAGCATTAAAAGTTCCTTTCACCGGAACTAAAGGCCAAGCCCAACACCTGAAAAACAACCCCACACCATAATCCCCCTCCACAATACTTTACTCTTACACAATGCAGACACACGTGACTGAGTTGCTGTCATTCCCTATTGCTTCCACTTTATTATAATATCGCTGACATTTGACCGTGGAATATTTAGTAGTGAGGAAATTTCACAACTGGACTTGCACAGGTGGCATCCTATCACAGTAACACACTGGAATTCACTGAGCTCTTGAGAGCAACCCATTCTTTCACAAAGTTTGTAGATGCAGTCTTCATGCCTAGGCGCTTGATTTTCTTCACCTGTGGCCATGTAAGTGATTGAAACACCTGAATTAAATTATCTGGATGGGCAGGTGAATACATTTGGCAGTATAGTGTACTTTCTCTGCATAAGTTGTTTGTGAGTTTTTACACAGCACAGTGTCACTGACTGAAAATAGTCCATCCTACCAAAATGTCCAGCCACCAGCATCCTGTGAGTACTGGTGAAGAATTAGACAATGACTAACACAAACTGTGCAACAACAAATGAGCTACTGTCTCTGGCTTTACATTTACAAGGTTGAGTCGTATGGTAGATGTATCTAATAGAGGGCACAGTGAGTGATCACAATGCTTATAATCTCCAGAGGACCCAGGCTCAAACATGGAATCGGTCCTCCTCTGGATGAAACTGGCAAAATTCTGATACATTAAAAAAAAAAAAAAGTTACAAAAGTAGATTTTATCTGTATTGATTGTGCTAATAGGAAGAGTGGAAAAAAATCACTTTCTGAAAGCAGATTGAAATAAGTAACTCAAAGGCATATCTTCTGATTACTGTACCTTAACAATTACCCCATTTTTTTAACGCCTTTATAAATCACATTTTGAGCATATGTCCAATGTGCAATAAGTGCAATGAGCATTCTCACAGGATAGCTTAGTGTATTTTTATTTTTTTTGCTAATGTTTACAAAGGATCTTCTATAAGTTCTCTTAAAGAAGCAGTAGCCTCAAAGAAGCATTAGCCTCAGAGGGAAGTCTTTAATTAGGGCATGATTAGCTTGAACTCTAATAAAACAAATTAAAAATTAAACTTTGATTGGTACATTGGTAGGGCACGGTGTGCCTTGGGCAGTGTCAGCAGAGTACACTAACATAAACTGTTAATTTTTTATCACTCATTAAAATAATACAAACTTGTACTTGCTGATTTGAATTTTGCAAGCACACATTGTTTAAATTTGAGATATTTTACATGTTTAGAGATCCATTTTCTAATTAATATAATAATTATTATTAATATTATTTATAAATATTTCTGTGTAAATATAGTAACAGTATGCAAAGTATGTGAACCTCTAAGATTAGAAGTTATATTGAAGGTGAAATTAGTCAGTTGATTTCAATCAATGTGATGACAATCAGGTGTGAGTGGGAAACCTGTTTTATTTAAAGAACAAGTATCTATCAAAGCCTGCTCTTCACAACACATGTTTGTGGAAGTGTATCATGGCACAAAAAACGAGATTTCTGAGGACCTCAGCAAAAGAGTTGTTGATGCTCATCAGGCTGGAAAAGGTTGCAAAACCATCTCTAAAGAGTTTGGACTCCACCAATCCACAGTCAGACAGATTGTGTACAAACTGAGGAAATTCAAGACCATTGTTACCCTCCCCAGGAGCGGTCGACCAACAGAGATCACTCCAAAAGCGTGTAATTGTTGGTAAGGTCACAAAGGACCCCAGAGTAACTTCTAAGCACCTGAAGGCCTTTTTCACATTTGCTGATGTTAATGTTCATGAGTCCACCATCAGAAGAACACTGAACAACAATGGTGTGCATGGAAGGCTTGTAAGGAGAAAGCCACTGCTCTCCAAAAAGAACATTGCAGCTCATTTACAGTTTTCTAAAGATCACATGTACAAACCAGAAGGCTATTAGAAGAATGTTTTGTCGACGGATGAGAGCAAAATTGCTTTCTGGTTTAAAAGAAAAGTGTTATGTTTGTAGAAAGGAAAACCCTGCATTCCAGCATAAGAACCTTATCCTATCCATGAAACATGGTGGTGGCAGTATCATAGTTTGGGCCTGTTTTGCTGCATCTGGGCCAGGACAGCTTGCCATCACTGATGGAACAATGAAGTCTGAATCATATCAGATAATTCTAAAGGAAAATGTCAGGACATCTGCCCATGAACTGAATCTCAAGAGAAAGTGGGTCATGCAGCAAGACAACGGCCCTAAGACACAAGTCGTTCTACCAAAGAATGATTAAAGAAGAATAAGTGTCATGTTTTGGAATGGCCAAGTCAAAGTCCTGACCTTAATCCAATTGAAATGTTGTGGAAGGACCTGAAGCGAGCAGTTACTGAAAGCAAAGGTTGACATACTTTTGCTACTCACTAATATGTAATATTGGATGATTTTCCTCAATAAATAAATGACCAAGTATAATATTTTTGTCTTAATTGTTTAACTGGGTTCTCTTTATTTACTTTTAGGAATCTGAAGATGTTTTAGACCAAATTTATGCAGAAATACAGAAATTTTTAAAGGTTCACAGACTTTCAAGAACCACTGTAGCCTGTCTGTCTACATTTAACCTGACTAAGAACAGCCAGGCATGCCTGAGACAACATTTGAATATCACCTACACTGAGTACATGCCGGACATGTTTGGAATGATCAAAACAGCTTCCTTTGTGAGCAATAGACTAGCTCACTTAAAAAAAAAAAAAGATGGGAAATAACAAAAACAGGTTTTATATTTAAAACAGTGTCCAGTGTTATTAAAATGCATATACCAATAATTAATTAGTCATAAAATGACTGTGCTTTCATTAGTTTCTGAAGCACCACCAATCTTTCTCAAACTGCATAACCCTGTACTAAATGGCCTTTTAAAATATTGAGCAGTCATTATTGTTGATATGTAAATACTCAGATGTTCCAACTGTGAAATGATCTTTACATGGTATTACATTGTGAGTTTAAGTATGAATTAATTATAAACATTTTACCCACTCATCTACATGTGCCCATCACATCATATCACAGAGCAAACTGTTCTGCACTGTCTATTTACCAAAAATGATCTTCTCGGCTTACGTTGAACAATGATAATGTGCTTCCATTGAAGTTTTAAATCTATTAGCTGCAAGCTAATCCCTGACGGAAGATATTGACAATGTGAAACCAATTTTCCGTGCACATGCATTTGATTTGGTTCCATAGGTAGTTCTCTATTAAATATTTTTTTTCAAATTAGAGTGGAGAGTGTTTTATTCTAATCAATGAATGTGAGCAGATGTAATTAAAAGGCCAAAAATCAATTAAATGGTTAGAGAAAGGCAGCAAAAGCAGTTTGTTCCTGATGGTATGGGGATTTTGTCTGCATGCATAATTAAGTGTATTTGTAGATATTCCTTTAGTCAGTCACTACCAAATATACCTGTGCCAAGTGAGTCATCATGATAAATGCAAATTAATTTTGAGTGGAAAAGATTCCAAATCCTATTTGTATTAAATATGAACAGGACAATTATACATATAGGCATACAGTGGTGCTTGAAAGTTTGTGAACCCATTAGAAATTTCTATATTTCTGCATAAATATGATCTAAAACTTCATCAGATTTTCCTACAAATCCTAAAAGTAGATAACGAGAACGCAGTTAAACAAATGAGACAAAAATATTATACTTGGTCATTTATTTATTGAGGGAAATGATCCAATAATACATATTAGTGAGTGGTGAAAGTATGTGAACCTATGCTTTCAGTATCCGATGTTGCTCGTGCTGGTACCAGGGCCGGTCCTGCTCAGGGCGTGTCTCCCCCAGAGACTTTCCAGAGGACCTGCCTCACACCGGGGACCCTCCAGAGCACGCTCTCGCCCTCTGATGATGTCTCCAGGACAGCTTCCCTCGCCGAGGATGCTCTGCACGCCGCTGCTCTCGCCAAGAGATTCCTGCGCGCCACTTCGTTCAGCGAACAGGCCATCCTCGACATCCTGCCGCCTCAGGAGGACATCGCTCGCCCCACAACACCCACCCAGGAAGCCCTGCAGACCACCTCCGTTTCCGTGGGTAGGTGTAGCCTTTCGTCTGTCTGTACTATTTAGTCTGGTAGATGTGTCGTCTGGTTTAGTGTATCTGGTATCGCAACTCTGTAGATGAGCCGTTAGCTCCGCACTACTCGGGTCTCGAGCCTGCAAGCCCCTTTTTCAGGTCTCGCCAATGAGCCGCAATGAGCCGTGTTAGGATCCGCTAGCCCCTTTTCCCAGCCCGATGCATGTCTCCGCCCTGTAAATGAGCCGCTGTCACTGTATAGACCCATTTTTGTGCTTGCTAACCCCGTCCACCTCGCCACTTAGTCGGACCTCTGAGCTAGTTAATCTGCCTATCGAACACACTAGATTCGAGTCGGTGCTCACCTCGCCTGGTAGCTCTACTGTTGAGCCGTTTATGCGTCGTAGAACCATGTCCGAGTCCCTAGCACCCAAGATTCCTGTTCCTGAGCTGGCCGCGATGTGTAGCTTGGTCGATGAGCCGCTAGCTGCCTTGTCCTTGCCAGTTATCTCCGCGTCCGCGCTACTCAGCTTAGTATGTGAGCCACTAGCACTGCTCAACCAGTGTTCTGAGCATGCTGGCCCTTTTTTCAGGCCTCCCGCGCCCCTCAGCCTTACAAATGAGCCGCTAGTGCCACGCAACTCGGCATCAGGCATAACCAGCCCCATTGCCAAGCCCATGGCACAGTGTAGCCCTGCTAACGAGCCGCTAGGGTCGCTTAGCGTCGTGTGTGCACGTGCTAACTCCATCGCAGAGGACACCATGCTAGTCAGTTTTACCACTGAGCCCGCCAGCCCAGTTCTGGAGTGCGCTAGTCTCGTGTCGGTGCCCACTACGCTTGATAGTTCCATAGATGAGCCATTTGTGCCTTGTAGCACTATTTCCGAGTCAGGTAGTCCTGTTGTGGAGTTTGCTAACCCCGCATCAGTGCCCACCTTGCCTGTTAGCTCCACCGTCCTGTTGGTCATGTCTCGTAGCACCACACCCGAGCCGTTAGCATCTGGTTACCCCATTTCTGGTCCCTTAGGCCCCTTCTGTCCCGAGTCTGGGCCGTCCGGGGCCCCTTCTGTCCCGAGTCTGGGCCGTCCGGGGCCCCTTCTGTCCCGAGTCTGGGCCGTCCGGGGCCCCTTCTGTCCCGAGTCTGGGCCGTCCGGGGCCCCTTCTGTCCCGAGTCAGATCCTATTTCGCCTGGAGACAAGGGATTCGCGGTGGCCAGCCTCGCTTCTGAGCCGTTTGTGCAGCTTAGCTCGGTAGATGAGCCGCTAGCCTCCTTATTCTCGCTGGTTAGCCTCGCTTCCGAGCCACCCATGCCACTTAGCTCGGTAGATGAGCCGCTAGCCACCTCACCCTCATGTCTTGGCCCCGCTTCCTAGCGTCTGTGCTGCCTAGCTCGGTAGATGAGCCGCTATCCGCTTCACCCTCGCGTTTATCCGTTTTCCTATGCGGTCGTAGTGTCACACTGTTTATGTCAAGCCAAGCCAAGTTTGGATTTATGCTATGCTACACTAGCGCTACGCGCTTTCTACACCATGCCACACCACACCTCGCCGTGTAAGCCTATGGACTCGTTTGTTTTCACCCGTTTCATGGTGATTTTGTTGCAACTGCCTTTTGGATTTTGCCTGCTTCGTGGACTGTTACTGGGTACCGTTAGCCTAGCCATGGCTACGGCTATGTATTGTTTTCTTTCGGCCATCGAGCCAGGTTTAAGTTTGCTGTGTTTTTCCTCGGTTCAGTGTCTGGTATCAGTTATGTTCGCCTCTCATGGCAGGTTTTCGTTCTAGTTGATATTCAAGTTTCCTGGGTTTATTTGTACTTTTTCTGTGCCTTTTTCTTCTGTAGGTTTGTGTATATTAATAAAATGCTTTATTTCTGCCTGACTGGGACCTGCATAGACTTCTGCTTTTGTCCATGCCCCCATGACAACTTCAACTATGAGAGACAAAATGAGAAAAAAAAAAAAATCCAGGAAATCACATTGTAGGATTTTTAAAGAATTTAATTGTAAATCATGGTGGAAAATAAGTATTTGGTCAATAAATTTGGTTCAACCCAATACTTTGTAACATAACCTTTGTTGGCAATGACAGAGGTCAAACATTTCCTGTAAGTCTTCACCAGGTTTGCACACACTGTAGCTGGTATTTTGGCCCATTCATCCATGCAGATCTTCTTTAGAGCAGTGATGTTTTGGGGCAACACGGACTTTCAACTCCCTCCACAAATGTTCTATGGGGTTGAGGTCTGGAGACTGGCTAGGCCACTCCAGGACCTTGAAATGCTTTTTACAGAGCCACTCCTTTGTTTCCCGAGCGGTGTGTTTGGGATCATTGTCATGCTGGATTTTTGCTAGCGTTCTCATGATCATTTTGACCCCACGGGATGAGATCTTGCGTGGAGTCCCAGGTCAAAGGAGGTTATCAATGGTCTTGTATGTCTCATTTTTCTCTCATAGTTGAAGTGTAAATATGATGAAAATTACAGACGTCTCTCATCTTTCTAAGTAGGAGAACTTGCACAATCAGTGGCTGACTAAATACTTTTTTGCCCCACTGTAAATGACAAAGTGTAATCTCCCTTGATCTGGGACTCCACACAAGATCTCATCCTGTGGGGTCAAAATGATCATGAGAACGGTGAGCAAAAATCCCAGAACTACATGCAGGGACCTGATGAATGACCTGCAGAGAGCTGGGACCAACATAACAAGGCTACCATCAGTAACGCACTACGCCAAAAGAGACTCAGATCCTGCAGTGCCAGACGTGGCCCCCTGCTTAAGCCAGTAGATGTCCAGGCCCATCTGAAGTTTGCCAGAGATCATATCGATGATCCAGAAGAGGATCGGGAGAATATCATGTGATCAGATAAAACCAAAATAGAGTTTTTTGGTAAAAACTCAAATGGAGGAAAAATGATGCTGAGTTGCATCCCAAAAATACCATACCTACTGTGAAGCATGGGGGTGGAAACATCATGCTTTGGGGCTGTTTTTCTGCAAAGGGGACAGGACAATTGATCCATGTTAAGGGGAGAATGAACGGGCCATGTATCATGAGATTTTAAGCCAAAACCTTCTTCAACATGAGAAAAAAAATGTCTTATTTGTTTAACTGGGTTCTCTTTACTTTTAGAACTTGTGTGAAAAACTGATGATGTTTTAGCTCATATTTATGCAGAAATACAGAAAATTCTGAAGGGTTCACAAACTTTCAAGCACCACTGTATGAGTGTGAGGAGAAAGCTGAGGAGATGAGAAAAATAATATAAATAAAGCAATGTAATTTTCTCAGCATTAATAGAATTGCATGGAGGAAATAGGATACAGGGCTAAAGAGACAGTTCACCTTACCCTTAATAGAGGTCATCAGCCAAGGCATTGTTGGTGCCTGAAGTTTTGTGCTACAGCTATTTGATAAACTGCATGCCTAATATCTGAAGTCAGTCTGTGAGTAAATACTGCTATTTGTACGTAATGTCATGCAACAGCAAGATAATCAGTATACTGGCCACGTTATTAGGTACACCTTGCTAGTACCCCTTTTGGACATATTTTTAAGGCATAGATTCAGCAAGTAGATTCATGCTCGAAACGTTCCTAAGAGATTTTGGTCCACATTGACACGACAGCATCATGCAGTTGCTTAAGATTTTTTGGCTGCACATCCTTGATGTGACTCTTCCATTCCACCCATCCCAGAGATGCTCTACTGGATTTAGATTGGGTGCCATTTGAGTACACTAAAGTCACTCTCATGTTCAAGAAACAAGTTTGAGATGACTTGAGCTTTGTTACATGGCATGTTATCTTGCTGAAAGTAGCCATCAGAAGATGGGTACACTGTGGTCACAAAAAGATGGACATGGTCAGCAACAATACTCACTTAGACTTAGGCTGTGGCATTTAAACAGTGCTCAGTAGGCATTAATGGACCCAAAGTGTGCCAAGAAAATACATACAAAAAATTTGGACCAAAACTCACTCTGCTGAAATGATTACTTGCCTCCTCTACATTTAAATCTAATGTCAAGTCAATTGGAGATTAATGTTTTCAAAAATGTCCATTAACAAAATAATAATTTCCATTAACAAAGGAATAATTTTTGGCCAATGTGGTGATGCATTCCTTCTGTATTCCCATTCCATCTGTATCTATAGAAAGAGAAAGGCAACCACTTCTTCATCTGCTTGTTATCTGGGTGTGTCTCTCCTTGTCACAGATGATACTTGCTAGCTGGTAGGTGTACTGGGTACCCTAAATTGCAAATTAATGAATGTGAATTGATTAATGTGCAGTGAACTGCAATGGACAGATCACCTGCTCGGAATGTCTTTCTGCTTTGTATCCACTATTCCCAGGATTAAGGCTCTGCATAAATCAGTTACTGAAGAGGAAGGATTAACGAAGATTAATTCTGAAGAAACTAAAGGTGAGGAACTTGTCAGCTTTGCAGTCCAGTTCAGTATGAAGCAGTAGGTATGCTGTGAAGTCTGGTCTGTAGTAGTGGGTATACTGTGGAGTCCAGCCTAAATCAGTGGGTATACTGTGCTGTGCAATCCAGTCTGAAGCAGTGAGCTTAATTTTTAGTCCAGTTTGAAGCCATGAGAACACTCTGGTCTTGCGCAGTGAGGACAGCCTGGTCTTAAGCACTAGATATTAAGACATAAAGGATACTGCTGTTGAACTCTGCTATCTAGCTGCTCAGTATTATTAGAGTCAAAACTGTGCAGCTGATCCAGTGGTCTGATGTCAAGTGTGATGTCAAAATAATCACTTCAGACAGAGATTCCACAGAGATTCACTCTATACGAGTCAGAATTACAGATGAGTAAAAATAACCTTACCAATACACTACATCAAATTATATATTATCTGATTTACTTTTAATTGAGGTTAGCCAGTGGACCCGATAAGTTAAAATAATTAGGTACAAACCAATGATTACATCATATCAGCACCAGGAAAAGCCTCACATGCTGTATGCAGGTCACATTCATTGCAATTTTATTAAATGAGTAACACCAGTGACATGCAGTCAAGAGAGGCAAACAAGGCAGTGCCTCACCTGTTACAAAGGTGTGAAAAAGTGTTTGCCCCTTCCTGATTTCCTATTTTTTCCATGTTTGTCACACTTAAGTGTTTCGGAACATCAAACCAATTTAAATATTAGTCAAAGACAACACAAGTAAACACAAAATGCAGAAAACACAAAATGAAGGTATTTATTATTAAGGGAGAAAAAAATCAAACCTCTGTAAAAAAAGTTATGGCCCCCCCTTGTTAAAATATAACTAGACTATGGTTTATCACACAAGTTCAGTGTCTCTAGCCACACCCAGGCCTGATTATTGCGACACCTGTTCTCAATCAGGACATCACTTATATAGAACCTGCCTGACAAAATGAAGTACACCAAAAGATCCTTGAAAGCTACACAATTTCAGGAACAATTGAGAATGAAGTAATTGAGATCTATCAGTCTAGAAAGGGTTATAAAGCCATTTCTAAAGCTTTGGGACTCCAGCGAACCACAGTGAGAGCCATTATCCACATTTGGCAAAGATATGAAACAGTGGTGAACCTTCGCAGGAGTGACCCGATGACCAAAATTACCCTAAGAGCGCAGCGACGACTCATCTAAGAGGTCACAAAAGACCCCACAACAACATCCAAAGAACTGCAGGCCTCACTTGGCTCAGTTAAGGTCAGTGTTCATGCCTCTACCGTAAAAAAGAGACTGGGCAAAAATGGCCTGCATGACAGAGTTCCAAGATGAAAACCACTGCTGAGCAAAAAGAACATTAAAGCTCGTCTCCATGTTTCCCGAACACATCTTGATGATCCCCAAGACTTTTGGGAAATAATTCTGTGGACTGACGAGACAAAAGGTGAACTCTTTTACATCTGATATAAAAGTAACACATGTAAAAAAAAAAGTTATACCAACAATAAAATATAGTGGTGGTAGTGTGATGGTCTGGGGCTGTTTTGCTGCTTCAGGACCTGGAAGACTTGCTGTGATAAATAGATCTATGAATTGTGCTGTCTACCAGAATATCCTGAAGGAGAATGTTCGGCTATCTGTTTGTGACCTCAAGCTAAAACGAACTTTGATTCTGCAGCAGGACGATGATCCAAAACACACTAGCAATCCACCTCTGAATGGCGGAAGAAAAACAAAATGTAGACTTTGGAGTGGTCTAGTCAAAGTCCTGACTTAACTATTGAGATGCTGTGGCATGGCCTTAAAAAGGCTGTTCATGCTCAAAAAACCATTCAATGTGGCTGAATTACAACAATTCTGTAAAGATGAGTGGCCAAAATTCCTCCACAACGCTGTAAAAGACTCATTTCAAGTTATCGCAAATGCTTGGTTGCAGTTGTTGCTGCTAAGGGTGGCCCAACCAGATATTAGGTTTAGGGGGCCATCAATTTTTCACACAGGGCCATGTAGGTTTGGAGTTTTTCACCCTTAATAATAAACACCTTCATTTAAAAACTGCATTTTGTGTTTACTTATGTTGTCTTTTACTAATGTTTAAATTGGTTTGATGTTCCGACACACTTGAGTGTCACAAACATGGGAAAAAAAGAAGGAAATTAGGAAGGGGGCAAACACTTTTCACACCACTGTATATTCAAATAAAAAATGTAATGAAATATGAAAATTAAACTTAAATATGTTTTAAATCAAGCCTTTTTTTCTCTGTGATCGGTGTTATAAATGCCATATCTCTATGATTCTGATCGTTTTCATTCAAAATAACTGATTTGTGGAGTTTGACTGTAATTCCCAGCAAGGCACAATGAAATGCAGAAGCCGAGAGATCTGCCTCACCTTGGATTGTGCAGTCCCATTAAAACCAAACTGAGCACGTGGAATAAGCAAGGCCTGTGATTATCTCCAATATGCATGTTATCGCCTTCCATAGTCTAGGTAATTTATTTGTTTGCTTGTTTACTTAACGTCGCCATCTGCAACAGTGGCCATTTCAGCGACTCACAAGGTTACATCAAGACTAGTAAAATAAAAAAAAAAAAAAAAAAAAAAATATATATAAAATATAAAAAAAATATATATATAGAGATATATAGATATATAGATATATATATATATATAGATATAGATATATATATATATATATATATACACACACACATATACATTTTTTTTTAATTATATATATATATATATATTATATATATATATAGATATATATATATATATATATATATATATATATAGTAGCGTGATCGCTGTATCTCCCCTCTCTTTACCTTCTTCCCCCAAGTCGTAAACTTTACAACATCTTGGAATTCAAGAAGGCCTACATCTGGACAGGATCTTAAACCCCACCTTTGACTCCAACGGTTTTAACTCTTCCCAAACCGACCATACAACCTTTTGACATCTCCAATCATAAACTAAGCCCATGTGCTAATTTGAATGGGGGTTTCAACTTTCAAGGCCACCAAGCTTTCTTAATTGTCTTCTGACTTTTGCAAAAATTAACGACTTTCTTTCCCCATAGTTGAACTCTGTCATCACAGCCTCTCTTGCAAACCTTATCACCCAAGCCTGGCGCCAGAAAGACACCCCTGGAGATTTACGACATCAACAAACGGTCAAGAAACTATCGCCTTCCCTCTTAAAAAAAAAAACAAGAACTCAGCTTTTGTTCTAAAGAGACAAACTATAATTGTATTCAACTCTTTCTGGGAACAGATTATCTTCATCGAAACCTTTTAATTACATAACAAATAATATTTGGATCCTGAGAAGATCCTGAGAAGTATAGATCATACATATGTATGTTACTGAATGTATGTATCTTCATATCTACTTGATTGATGTTTTAGTATAATTATCTTTTTGTTTTGATATTTAGTGGTCCCGTTTAGTATGACATATAGAAATAACCGCTTTTGCCTATGTGTTTTGATCGATCGGGTTTTTAATAATTTGTGCAACAAACATGATGTTATTTACAATGTACCGTTTCCTACAGCTTGTATTAATCATAGTATTGTTTAGTTAAAAGTATAGTAAATGCCTGCGCTGTAGTTAGAATGCTTTAACGATGTTCCAAGTTATCAATTCAAGGTGCTTTTGATCATCTGAACCTTACAACGAAGTCTGCATCTAAACTTGTAACTTTGAGGATTTTTGGTTATTGTGTGATACTTTTCAATCTCTTTTAGATACGTAGGAATATTTATTTAATCCAAGTTAGACGTCTGTGGCTTTATGGATGAAATAAGACACAAACACGATAGAGAGGCTTTAGCTTTACTGAGGAGTCAGCTTCTCATTGGCTAAGTAAGGGCAAACTCCTTATGTCCCGCCTCCAGCCGCCCCCTGAGCTGGAACATTCAAAAAGCAAACCGGGACGACCAGGAAGCTAAGCTAGCTTCAAATTCGTGTGTAGTCTTGTGTCTTTATGTGCTTTATGTTTTTCCTTTTTGTAACGTTTTTGATTATTCATTTCACTCAAGTTTTTGCGTTTACTTTTAAAGTTTCCTGTGTCCAGAAGTCTTAAGTAGTTCGGTATCGCTGAACTAGAAGATAGTTAAAAGACCAACCAGACTCTACGCTCGACCATTTTTGTGCCATCCAAGTTTTTTTCCGAGTTTTTGTTGTGAAGCATGTGGTGCTAGAACGTGCTCGACTCCCACCTTTAATCTGTGGCCAAGATAGAATCCGAGTCGCACGCCCGCAAAGTCGAGGTCAGGGAACCTGATCCACCACAGCTGGGAAAAAGCCAACCCGGAGTGAGGGCCCTCAACCCATCTGTGATCCAACGGACCGAAGACACGGACCGGAGACACGGACCGAAGACACGGACCGGAGGCCTATAGCCAAGATCTTTACAGTCCACCAGACCAGGAGCAATCAGAATCTGAAGATTTTTACCGCTTCAGTTACATGTGTGACGTCGGACGACAGGCAGAGGCCTGGTTTCGTTCCATCTCCTTCGCGTGAGCCTCCACAAAGCAATCGGCAAGTACCACTGTTGTGGCTGTTCTGGGTCCCTGATCTATCGTACTTTGCGTTTTTTTTTAAGCTAAAACCACGCTTCAACATAGACTTATTCAAGCCTAAGTAATTTAACATACTATCCACACTCAACGTAATTAAGATTACCAGTAGCATTGCAACGTTAGTAATTATTACGCGACCGATAAGTTACATAGAGGTCATCTTGGTTTTCCGATTTTACTACTGTAAGGTGTACGCTTGCCATTATTCCCCTGTTCTCCATACTGTGATATATACATGTTCATCGTCATTTTATGATTTTAAACTCTGTGATACACTCGTTATTACCTTAGATAATCTGTTGGTATTTGCCTTGTTTTGTAGTTAATAAACTTGTTTATAAAACCTTTTGAATTTACCGCCTGGTTGTTTTGGTTTGAGAGCTTCATTCATTCAGAAGATCGAGAAAAACTACTTGGAATTCACTATTCATAAAACTAGACTGATCAAGTTTGTTGTTTCTTTTTTCCTGGTTTCCAGATCGGCCAGTGAATATTTATATTTATCATTAATCGATTTTGGTGGTGCCTCGTATTTCTTAATTAATTAATATATATTTTAATTAATAAAGTTTAATTAAAAATTAATCCAATTAAAGTGTAGTCTTAGTTTGCTACAATATATATGTATGTATGTGTGTGTGTGTGTGTGTGTGTGTGTGTGTGTGTGTGTATATATGTATATGTGTATACACTCAAGTCAATGCTAATTTAGAGTAATCAATTAACCTAACATGCATGTCTTTGGACTGTGGGAGGACACCGGAGTAAACCCACACGGACACAGGAAGAACATGCAGACTCCACACAGAAAGGACCCAGGCCGCTCCACCCTCGGATTGAACCTAAGACCTTCTTGCTGTGAGGCGGTGGGGCTATCCACCAAGCCACCATGCCACCTAGGTAATTTATTTCACATATGTGTAAAATATATCTAGCCTTGTTGCTATCAATAAAATTGCAAACAAAATAAGTACCATGAGAAGCAGCCATTACCTTTGTGAGAGTATTGGAGCCCAAGTACTGATGACGCTGCCATTGTTGAATGAGTGAATATCTGAAATCTATTGACAACAAGGGCCATCGTGGGCACAGATGTAAGTCAGAGCTTTTCGAAAATTTTATGAGTTCTTCCTTGGTCCATCTTGCATCTTTCCACCAAGTGATAATGAAAATAACGCTTAGATCCTAGACTAAAATCACACTGAAAACCGGGGATTAAAACATGACTCAACTAGGCTATTTGTGCATTAAGAATGCAAAATGAAATAGGAAAAAAACCTGCCTAATCAAATCAGGTTGTGAAGAATTTAATAATTTAATGTCTTTGAGGTTCATACAGTATATGTGTAAATCTGGCTCCATCTGTCCAGTGCCTCACCTGCCCTTGACCTCACTGCATGTCAGAGAGTAACACACCTGCGCAACTCAGCTGGAAACACAGATAAGGTACAATACGTCCACCCATCCAATAGCACAGTCTGTTATTTTCTATCAACAGTATCATATTTAATTCATAAAAAGAATCACATGTTTACAAAACGTCTAAACATAGATAAAGAGGGTCCAATTAAATAAATGAGATAAAAAATAGTATACGGTATTACATATGTGCGAGTGGTAAACTGAAGGTGAAATTAGAGTCAGGTGTCAATCAATGGGTGACAATCAGGTGTGAGTGGACAACCTGCTGTAATTAAAGAACAGTTATCTATCAAAGTCTGATCGTCACAACACATGATGTGAAAATGCATCAAGACACAAACAAGTTGGATTTCCTAGGTCCTCAGAAAAAGAGTTGCTGATGCTCATCAGACTGGAAAAGGTTACAAAGCCATATCTAAAGAACTTGGACTCTACCAATCCACAGATTCAGCACAAATGGAGGAAATTCGAGATCACTGGTACCCTCCACAG
Source organism: Ancistrus triradiatus (assembly GCA_025084515.1). Classification (NCBI taxonomy): domain Eukaryota; kingdom Metazoa; phylum Chordata; class Actinopteri; order Siluriformes; family Loricariidae; genus Ancistrus; species Ancistrus triradiatus. The sequence goes on from JAJAGP010002594.1 coordinate 73,790, forward strand.
GAGTGGATGATTGTAAGACACGATTGTACAACAGCTTGAAAGGTGACAACAGAACTCAGGGTAACTTCTAACAAAATAAAGGCCTAAAATATAACTTTTGGGTTTAAAATTAGAAGTAATGTTTCTGGAGTACAGAAACCACTGAATTCCAGCAGAAAGAAGCCTATCCCATCTCTGGAGTCGGAAATATCGTATTTACAAGAATGTCATCCCAACGGCGTATTTACTAGCGGGGAACTCGGATGTTTGACGACCCTCGACTTTCCGAGTTGGGGGCGTGTCGGTAACAAGACGTCATGGCAGCTGTCAGCATGGATGCTGCTACTGATACGCTTCTGTTGTGATTTCAATAAATAATTTATGTAGACAGTTTGTACTGTAAACTGGTCATACGTCTGTTATTAAGCAACAACACATGGATACTTGCAGGTTAAAACAAAAACAATATTCTATCCTATGTGATTCAGTGATTCTAACATGATAAAACATTACCTCACATAAGTAAGGCATAATAAACTTGCTGTTTTTTAACTGTACAAAAGCAGAAATAAAAACTAAAGTTTCTTATGATGCCCATTTTCACCATCCGTGTAATTACAACCTCCAAACTTTTAAGTAGGAAGTTCCAAGGAGCACTTGAAGGAAGCATTATGAATGCACCTTTTTATGATCCATGGAGACTTATTTGCACTGAGAATACTGTACAGTGGATGTGAAAATAAAGAAAAACACGACAGAAATAGCGGAGATCTCTCTGTTGAAGGCCATATTTATGTGGAAATACAAAAAAAATCAAAAGGGTTCATAATGGTCTTCTTTAATTTACATCATATGCAAAGTTTGACTGGAATTGTCATGTCATGCCAGTTACTTCAATATATGGCTGAAGTGTGTGGTTGGGGATTGGGGGGTAGTCTCTTGTGTTGTATGTAGAAACTGGCTAGTGGAATCAGAGGACATTTTCAATATGAATATTCTTTGCCATACCTTTGCAAATGTTCCTGAAGAACATGTGTGGCACCAAAGTAATGTTCTCATTACTTCTCTGTGACTAGGCGAAGTGGTTCAGACATATGACACAGTTTAGGTCCTATTTTTGTCCACATAATGTATACAGACGTTGAAAGAGGTTAAATGTGCCACAGAGTAAATTTGAGGCATAGAGTATGAGTAGGGGCCCTTCAGTCTTGTTATACAAGAGTCTGTATAATGGATGTTCAGCATAAATATGTGAATATTTATGCTGATACGCTATGTAGCCAAACTTTGTGGATATTGTCACAATTACAACTAAAAACAAGTATTACTATGTGGAACGTTCTCCCTGCTACAGCAAGATTCACTTTTCTAAGCTTTCCCAGTACATTTTGGAACATGACTGTAAGGAAAGGAACTGATGTTGAACATTAGACCCTGGATCACCGTTGGCATGCCAATTCATTTCAAACGTGTTTAATAGGGTTCATGTCAGGGCTCTTTGCCAGCCAGTCAAGTTCTATATCTATATATCTATATAGGTAAAAGAAATGCTAGTTTTAGGAGGGAAGAACACAAAGTACTAATTGCTGGCTGGGTAGGGAGGCAGTGTAGTACTGCCACTGTGCTGTCACTGTTTGTCTGTGGATATTCCATGCCATGTTTCATATTATAAACCTGTTAGCATTGTGGTTGAAATAAGAGACTTCCATAGAAGAAGTATCTACATATTTTTTTCTTAATATGCTCATTGGTGCATATATTAATTACATATTAAGTAAAGCGTTTCTTGCAGAGGTTGTGTTATCATCTTTGCATTTAGAAAAAGAAAAAGAACAAGTAAAAACGTCATCTTTCATGTCAGATTTCCACTGATTAACAATTTTACAGACTCAGTGTTACACTAATTTCACTAACTGGAAATAATTCACTAATGTTTTAGGCAAATCGCTATAAATGCTAATAAACAACCATACTAATGAGCACTGTACTGAGCTTGAGAATCTGTGCTCCCACTCGTTTTTCTAATAAGAAATCTCACTTCTGACCTTTATGGTACTATTCCAGAGGCAGTGTTTACATTTCTGTATAAGACAAGCATTCTTTCACAACATTTTTAATTAGCTCTCATGGTACTCCGTTGCATAAATGATTTGCTATTCATAGCTGTGTCTGTAGAGTAGTAATAATCCTGAATACCCTGGAAGTGATAGTGCAGATAAAGCAGAACAAAGAAGAAACAAACCAATTAAATAATGTTAGGCCGTGATTAAGGGAAAAAAGGCTTGCTTTAATAATCTCTTGCATTTTATCATTGTTAAGTGATCAAATCCGCATGAACAACAAGAAAATGTGTGTGCGGGCACATGTACTATGGGGGGAGAAGTGAGAATTGTCAAAGGGACGAAGAAAACTAGCATTTAAACCCACAGAGTAGTAACACATAATACAACACAATTAAAAAGTTGCCAATTTAATGCTATTAAAATGCAATTTAATGCTACACTCCATGGGCAATGTGTCAGACAATCCTATCATGTGTATTATATAGGCGTACAATTAGCTGTCAATACGAACAATTAGTTAACTACAGTGGAGCAAAAAAGTATTTATTCAGCCACAGTTGAAGTTGAAAACTATTTTTTGTAACAATTTCATAACAACCCTGTTTATAAAAAGCATATTGAAATAAGAAACAAGATTACCTGTCATAAACCACTAACGAGCTCACTTGGCATAATATACTAAAGTACTACATCCAAATCACAATAACAAATGCTAAAAATCATATTAGAATGATTGTTATAAATGTACATTTACAGCATTTAGCAGATGGTCTAGAGTCCAGCACCTTAACCGCTAGGCTACCACAGTCCACAGATTGTCACTATTAGCTGTCTATCTATAGCCTACTGACTATTCCTACTGCACATTAAATCGGTGGAAATGAAAGGCAAACAGATAAATACAGAGTAGTCAGCTGTCCATCCCAGATTTCATGTGTCAGAAATGACGCTCGAAGCAGTAGTAGGAATCAGGTGCGAATTTAATCCACAACAATCGTAGTTGAAAACAGGCAGGGTCAAAACCGGATAAGCAGTCCAGGAAATCAAGCAACTGAAGCCAACACACAGAACCATAGATGAAGTCGATAACAGGAAAACCAGGGTCAAAACCAACAGAGACAGATACCAGTAAACACGCTCAGAATTATCACTCATAGCAAACAAGACTTCGCACAGAGGTATTTGCGGAAGCAGCTTAAATAGGCAAGCAGCGGTGAGGTGAACTCTCGCCGGTTAAAACTCTGGCGAGAGCGACCTCTGAAGGCGAGGGGGGGAAACCGCAGCCTGTGATGTGACATTAGCCCCTCCCCGATGCATGGCTCCCGATGCCCTACGGACTCTCCTGGGTCTCCCTCAGGATCTGGGAGCAGGTCTATCGGGATGGCCCCAGAGGAAGTCTGAAATGAGAGATGGGTCCAGGATATCATCGGCGGGAACCCAGGATCTCTCCTCAGGATCGTATCCTTGCCAGTCCACCAGATAAAACATTTGTCTACTCCTACGTCTGGAGTTCAGGAGAGTCCGCACACTGTAGACTGGGGAGCCATCCTGGTCCAGAGGAGGGGGAACTGCTTCCGGATCTGGAGATGCCTGGAGAGGAGGAGAGGCAGGTTTTAGTAGGGAAACGTAAAATGTAGATGCAATTCTATAGTGACCAGGAAGATCTAAATGGAAAGAAACTGGAGAGAACTGTTTAAGGACCTTAAAAAGACCAATAAACCTAGGGCTGAGTTTTTTTCATGGTAATTTGAGTTTCAGACCTCAAGTTGATAGCCATACCAAGTGGGAGGAGATCGTCGGCATCGGTTAGCCTGATCAGTGTATCAGCGGACGGCCCTCTGAAGACCGTGAGCCTCCTCCCAAGTCTGTCTACTCCTTGACATCCAGTGATTAACTGAGGGAACAGAAGAAGGCTCACCAGACAATGCAAATAGTGGTGGCTGAAAACCCAGGACACACTGAAAAGTTGTGAGAACAGTGGCAGAGCTTATCAAAGAATTTTGGGCATACTCAGCCCAAGGTAAAAAAAAAACACGCCTACTCTCCCTGTGACCGTCTACAATAGGATTTTAGGAAGCGCCCCAGCTCCTGATTAAGTCATTCAACTTGCCCGGTAGATTGTGGGTGATACCCGGAAGTAATATTCAATAATATTCAACAACGAGAAATAAGCCCTCCAGACATGTGGCGTGAATTGGGGCCTCGGTCAGAAACAATATCCTTGGGTAATCCGTAATACCGGAACACATGCTGAAATAAGGCCTCAGCGGTCTTTAATGACAAGGGAAGTTTGGCCATGGGAATGAGCCTGCACGCCTTAGAAAATCAATCTATAATGACAAGAATAATGACAAGTGTTTCCCTGAGACAGGGGCAAGTCGGCGATCACGGCCTCTCTGGGATGGGTAACGGTTCCAATAACCCAGCGGGTCTCTGTCTGGGGGTCTTACTTTGTGTACAAATGGTGCAGGAATTAACGGATCTATAAATCTGAGCCCACCAAAACTTGTTGCAAAGAATCTGGTAGATGCATTCAACCCCTTGGTGACCAGATCCGAGCAAGGTGTGAACTTGTTCGATAATTTTCGATCTCAAGGATTGAGGAACGAACTCCTTACTCCCTGGGCATTCGGCAGGAACCGCCTCCTCCCCCCTTTTACTACGTAGCACTTCTAAAATATCCCATCGAATGGGAGCTACAATGTGGCTAGAGTCCAAAATACCAGTCTCGTCAGTGTAACGTGGTTTGGACTCCCACATCCGAGATAGGGCATCGGCCTTGACATTCTTGGACCCTGGGCGAAAAGAAACAGAGAAGTTAAAGAAAAGAGCCCATCGTTTAGACGTTTAGACGTTTCGTGGACCTGATAAATTTCTGTGGTCAGTGAGGACCAAGAAGTGGTACACAGCCCTCTCCAGCCAGTGTCTCCACTCCTCCAGGGCAAGTTCCATGGCCAATAACTCTCAGTTGCCAACGTCATAATTCCTTTCTGAGGTGCTTAGTTTTCTGGAAAAGAAGGCGCAGGGAAACAATTTAGGAGGAGAGCCTGATCTTTGGGATAATATCGCACCCACGCCCGAGTCCGACGCATTCGAGGGAGGGAAACCGCAGCCTGCGATGTGACATCATGATGTACAGCTGAATGCAAACTCTGTAACTTTGCCTGTTTATCACTAAAGACACATTATTAGGTCATCGTTACAAATTAAACATTGTACAGGTATTTCCAAGTGCAAATTATGCGAGTGCCTATAATAGAACTGTTAGGATCCTTGCCCTGCCCCGTGTGTTTTGTGACTCTTATTTTGAAGCCTTTGGATCCAAGATGGCGGCGCTCACCTGAGACTCGTTTTGGCTGTGATTATGGCTCTATTTAAGTTGAACATTTCTCTCAGCTCGTTGCGGGAGCATTAGCGGAATTTTTCTGCCTGTTTGGGATGCACATTTGTTCGCGGTCTCGCTCCCTGGTTTTCTCGGTGATCATTGCCGTTTCGTCCGTTGGATGATCACCTTTCCTCCACGGTTTCACCCGTTGGACTACTACCTTTCGGTGGTTCCGCCTGTCTGTACTCTCCAGGTCGCGGTCCTCCCCTGATACGGCTGTGCGGCTGTGACCGCAGTTTGTGGGTGTTTTCATTTCTGTTTTTTCTATGTGTGAATGCTTAGTAACTGTCTTTTACCTTAGCCCAGAATGCTATCGCTATTGCTACCACTACCTCGGTTTGTTCAGTTATACTGGTTCGTTGCTGTCAGTGATGCACTTGCTCTTTAATGTGGTTTCGTCTGCTGGATTGTTACCTTTCGGTGGTTCCGCCTGTCTATACTCGCCCGGTTGCGGCTGTGACCGCAGTCCGGGAGTTATCATATTTTCTCGGTTGTTACTCTGTGTGGTTATGTTTTGTCCCTTGTAGTGCATTATGGGTTTATTTACTCCTGTACTGACTGTTAGCTTAGACTAGTATGCCATTGCTATTTCTACAGCTAGTGCTACTGCTACTGTCATTACCTTTTGCCATTGCTATTGCTTGTACTACTGCTGCTGTCACTACTTTTTGCCATTGCTATTTCTACAGCTAATCCTGCTGCTACTGTCATTGCTATTGCTATCGCTAATACTAATGCTATTGCTATTGTTGCTGCTACTACTCTTGCTAACGCTATATGCTGGATACTATGTGCTACCCCTATCAGCTTACTGGTATCGTTACTGGTCCTCTGCCGTCTCGCCGGCTTATTAATTTACTCGCCGTTTCGTCGGCACCTTATTTACGGCTCTCACGCCGCTTATTTTTCTCTTGCCTTTACTGATCACCAGTAACGCTAGTAGCTTTGGCCAGCAGCACGCCATCAGCCAGCACATAGTGTACCGTAGCTTCCTGCAGCCAGCATATAGTGTACTGTAGCTTCCTTCAGTCAGCTATAGTTCTCGGTAGCTTCCCCAGCTCAGCCTTGTCGTCATTATTATGATTATTATTATTTATGATTATTATTGTTGTTGTTGTTGTTGTTGTTGTTGTTGTTGTTGTTGTTGTTATTATCATCATCATCATCTAGCTTACTTCTATTGGTATTTGTTCGCCTTTATTTCTTGAGTGTCGCCATCATGTTGGTTACTATTGCCTTATTTTGGAACTATTGTAAATAAAACGGTGTTGTTGTTGTTGTTGTTGTTGTTGTTATTATTATTATCTTCTAGCTTACTTCTATTGGTATTTGTTCACCTTTATTTCTTGTGTCACCATCACGTTGGTTACTATTGCCTTAGTTTGGAACTATTGTAAATAAAACTGTGTTGGACTGGAATCTGCATAATCGCCTGCTCCCTCCTTCCGCCACTCACACCTACACACCCTAACAGAATGCTCCCACCAAACATGCAGCCGGCAGGTTCCAGCCCTACAGAACCCCCACTCCAGCCGGAAAAGTTTAATGGAGACTCCAGCAAGTTCCAGCAGTTTTTTGTGGCATGCAAGGCTTGCCTGGATTATTATTCTTTTGCTGCAGAAAGCAACCAGCTGGCCTTTGTGGGGCTCTTACTGACTGGCCGGGCCTTGGACTGGGCCACTGAGGCATGGCCCCAGTTTGAATCAGGTACCTGTGACCAGCTCCTGAAGGCTCTCGGGGCAGAGTTTGCCCCCCGGTCGACACCGGTCCAGAGTCACAGCTGGGGTCAGGCGTGTGAGGTCCAGCTTCCCCGCCCTCGGCACCCATTTCCGCTTGCCCATCATCAACGGGACCCCCTGCTTAGGGGCTGCCGGAGGATCCCCACCATCATCAGGCCCAGGCCGGCACAGAAAGCGCTCACTCCGGAAATCGTCCAGAGCACACCGCTCACGTCGGAGACCATCCAGAGCGCTTCGCCCTTTGCTGAGGACGTCCAGAGTACCGCTTCGCTCGTCAAGGATGTCCAGAGCACTTCTTCCTCCGCTGAGGATGTCTAGAGCGCCACTTTGCTTGTCAGGGACGTCCAGAGCGCTTCTTCCTCTGCTGAGCACATCCAGAGAGCCACTTTGCTCGTCAGGGACGTCTAGAGCACTTCTTCCTCCACTGGGGACATCCAGAGCGCTTCTTCCTCCGCCGAGGACGTCCAGAGCGCTTCTTCCTATGCCGAGGACCCCCAGAGTGCCACTTTGCTTGCCTGAGTCGTCCAAAGCACTCCTCTCCTTGCTGAGGATGTCCAGAGCGCCATTTCGCTTGCTAGAGTCGTCCAAAGCGCTTCTCACTTTGCTGAGGACGTCCAGAGCGCCACTTTGCTCGCCAGAGTCATCCAAAGCGCTTCTCTCCTCGCTGAGGACGTCCACAGCGCCACTTCACTCGCCAGAGTCATCCAAAGCGCTTCTCTCCCCGCTGAGGATGTCCAGAGCGCTCCTTCGCACACCAGAGTTGTCCAAAGCACTCCTCCCTTTGCTGAGGATGTCCCGAGTGCCACTCCGCTCATCGGAGACATCCAGAATGCCGCTTCGCTCGTCAAGGACGTCCAGAGCACTTCTTCGCTTGTCAGGGATGTCCAAAGTGTTTCCGCTTTCACTGAGCACGCAAAGAGCGCCACTTCGCTCGTTGGAGGCGCCCAAATCGCCACTCCGCTCGTCAAGGATGCCCAGAGCGCCACGTCGCTCGTCAATGACGTCCAGAGCATTTCTTCCTCCACTGAGGACGTCCAGAGCGCCACTTTGCTCACCAGAGTCGTCCAAAGTGCTTCTCTTCCTGCTGAGGACATCCAGAGTGCCACTTCCCTCACCAGGGACGTCCAGAGCACTCCTCCTTTCACTGAGGATGACCAGAGCGCCACTCCACTCATCAGAGGCATCCAGTACGCCACTTCGCTTGTCAAGGACGTCCAAAGCACTTCCTCCTCTGCTGAGGACGTCTAGAGCGCCTCTTCGCTCGTCAGGGTCGTCCAAGGCACCTCTCACTTCGCTGAGGACTTCCAGAGCGCCGCTTTGCTCATCAAGGACGTCTAGAGCACTTCTTTCCTCATTGAGGACACCCTGGGCACCACCTCGCTCGTCGCCGATGTCCTGGGCTCTTTTTCCTCTATGGAGGACTTCCAGAGATTGCCTTCTCGGATACCCTGAGTCTCTCTCTAGTTATGGAGGGCACACCGGCCACCGTCTTCGTGCCGGCACTGATGTCATCAGCTCGCTGTACCTCAGAACCTAGTCAGGCCATCCGGGGAGCCGTCAAGCCGAGGAGAGTCTTCCTGATGGCCATCAAATTCCCTGTGACCTCTTCGAAGGCCGCCTCATCTCCGGTGGCCTCCTCGAGGGCCGCCTCGTCTCCCGGGGCTTCCCCTGAGGCCTGCAGTTCCGGGAGGATCATCCAGAGGACCCGGCCTAGGACGATGATCGTCCGCTCCTGGACTACCTAGGGACTCTTCTGGCCAGTAGTCCGGACCCTCCGTCCGGCCTCCCTCCACCCACCCGGGCTCGGCGCCTGCACCCTGACAGGTAACCTCCGGATCCATGCACGCGCCCCTTGTGGGGGGGGGTTGTGAGTCCGAGGATGGACTCCTTAGGGGGGGGTACTGTTAGGATCCGTGCCCTGCCCCGTGTGTTTTGTGACTCTTATTTTGAAGCCTTTGCTCATTGCAGGAGCATTAGCTGAGTTTTTCTGCCTGTTTGGGATGCACATTTGTTCACGGTCTCGCCCGCTGGTTTTCTCGGTGATCATTGCCGTTTCGTCCGTTGGATGATCACCTTTCCTCCATGGTTTCGCCCGTTGGACTACTGCCTTTCGGTGGTTCCGCCTGTCTGTACTCTCCCGGTCGCGGTCCTCACCTGATACGGCTGTGCGGCTGCGACCGCAGTTTGTGAGTGTTTTCATTTCTGTTTTTTCTGTGTTTGGATGCTTGGTAACTGGCTTTTAGCTTAGCCCAGCATGCTATCACTATTGATACCACTACCTCGGTTTGTTCAGTTATACTGGTTCGTTGCTGTCAGTGATGCACTTGCTCTTTAATGTGGTTTTGTCTGCTGGATTGTTACCTTTCGGCAGTTTCGACTGCCTGGACTCGCCCGGTTGTGGCTGTGACCGCAGTCCGTGAGTTATCATATTTTCTTGGTTGTTACTCTGCGTGGTTATGTTTTGTCCCTTGTTGTGCATTATGGATTTATTTACTCCTGTACTGACTGTTAGCTTAGACTAGTATGCCATTGCTACAGCTAGTGCTACTGCTACTGTCATTACCTTTTGCCATTGCTATTGCTTGTACTACAGCTAGTACTACTGCTACTGTCACTACTTTTTGCCATTGTTATTTCTACAGCTAGTCTTGCTGCTACTGTCATTTGCTATTGCTATCACTAATACTAATGCTATTGCTATTGTTGCTGCTACTACTCTTACTAACGCTATATGCTGGATACTATATGCTATCCCTATCAGCTTACTGGTATCGTTACTGGTCCTCTGCCGTCTCACCGGCTTACTAATTTACTCGCCGTTTTGTCGGCACCTTATTTACGGCTCTCATGCCGCTTAGTTTTCTCTTGCCTTTACTGATCACCAGTAACGCTAGTAGCTTTGGCCATCAGCACGCCATCAGCCAGCACATAGTGTACCGTAGCTTCCTGCAGCCAGCATATAGTGTGCTGTAGCTTCCTTCAGTCAGCTATAGTTCTCGGTAGCTTGCCCAGCTCAGCCTTGTCGTCATTATTATTATTAATTATTTATGATTGTTGTTGTTGTTGTTGTTGTTGTTATTATTATTATCTTCTAGCTTACTTCTATTGGTATTTGTTCACCTTTATTTCTTGTGTCACCATCACGTTGGTTACTATTGCCTTAGTTTGGAACTATTGTAAATAAAACTGTGTTGGACTGGAACCTGCATAATCGCCTGCTCCCTCCTTCCGTCACTCGCACCTACACACCCTAACAAGAACTGGTTCATGCTTTGTCATTTCTTCATCTGCGCTTCAGATCTCTGGTGGCTTCGGTACAAGCAAGCTGACATGTGGTATTGGTCTCATGGCTAAAGGCAGATTGAGGTTTCAGATTTCCTATATTTAATAGAGAAGCTAGATACATTGATGAGACAGAAGTAATAGTCTGTCATATGATCCTTCTTTTTCTCCCCAGATCATTGGTACTGCAAATGGTTCTAACTTTCAAGCGAGCCAAGTGCTCAAGCTGACTGCACAAATGTGATGAGCCCATGGTTTTTCTTGCTCACTATTTGTACATCTTAAGTAGAGATCACAGGCTTTCTTAATAAGTGCAGTCACAGTGCATTTTTGAGCCTTAAGCATATACTCATCACAGATGCAACAGTATGTATCGCAGCTGTGACAACATTGATGAAACCTTTCTACTGTAATCGAATCTTTCTGAAGACAGTAAATATATTGTTAAGTAGACTCACTATTGCTTGAAGAACATGTGTCCAAACAGCATCATTAAGAGCAGTGGTAAGTGCTAAAAAATTATTTTAATGAACAGCACCCCAATATCCATAAACACATCCAGTGCTGTTAAGGAAGCAAAATATTCACTGCTCAATAACTATTTGTTTAGTCTGTATTACAAAATGACAGAAAAATAAATGTCTGCAGTCTGGCTTGGATGTGTGATAACTTTTATTGAGTTCTCTATTGTACAATTCCCAGTTTTTGGTATATATTGTACAGCGCCTATAATCGTCACAAACCTTCAAGAAAGCTTTCAGGCTGTAAAACATTGTTTAAGCCTGGAAGCATTATCTATCTCTATTTCCACATTTCTCATAAAAAGACAGTATATCTGAAAATAAATAATAATAATGAAAATCTAAAATAGCCTACTAGAATTATAGGGTTGGAAATGTGATATTTTGTAAAGCCACCTTTTGCATTAGTTTTAGCCATCAATCTGATTGGATATGCCTGCACCAGCTTTGCACAACTAGACAGTATAATATTTGCCCATTCTTCCTTACAGAATTGTTGAGTCAAATTGTGTGTAGCACTGGACTGCCCTCTTCAAGTTCAGCCATATATTGTCTATTGGATTTAGGTCAGGACCACTAGGTTGAATAGTTGGGGTCGTTGATATGCTGAAAGTAACACCAGATGTTTTTTTTTTTAATCTGTCTAGAGTTACCTCAAGAATTTTAATCTAGTTGGCAGCATCCATTTTCCCTTGAATTCTGACTGATTGCCCAGTCCTGCTGAAGAAAAACACACCAAACATAATGTTGCCACCAGCAGGTATTCTGTTTTTTGTTTTCCCCAACATAATGTTTGGATTTCAGTTGAAAATGTTTGTATTTCAAGAAAAATCTTTTGGTGAATTATTTGCATTACCATGTACCACTGGTAGTGGAATCCTCAATGAACAATTGATTTTGATCTGAAGTAATCAAAACAACTACAATTGCTGTCAGGATGGTTCCAATTACCCTGTTTTATGAACTGAAAAGTGATACCTGATCAAATCAGTAATGGTTATTCTGGAGAACTAATCGCTTACCCAAACCAGATACTACTCTAATTATTTTTAATATTTCAGAATTTTATATATCTTCAGAAGTTTGATTTCGCCGTACCCTTTAGCTCTGTACCTGAGCTCGCCACGCCCATTAGCTTTGCAACTGAGCAGCTAGCACCACCCAGCTTCGTACCTGAGGTCACTTTTGAGCCACTGGTACTGAGTTCTGCCCTTGAGCCTTCTGCGCCGAGCTCCGCACTTGAGGTGCCAGAGACGAGCCCCTTCCCTGAGCTGCCTGTGCCAAGCTCTGCCTTTGAGTCACCAGTGCAGAGCTCTGCCCCTGAGCCACTCGTGGCTAGTCCCAAGCCTGAACTGAGCCTTGTAACCTGGCTTGTGTTGCCCTGCCCTTCCATTCAGCCCCTATTTGAAGGTTGTTCTCGCCTAATGGCACTTCCCTGGTCATCACACGCTCAGAGCATGTTAGCTGGCATAGCGGAGCCACGTTGTAAGCGTCTCTGTGAATAGGCGTGCTGTACGCTTACGACGTGGGTTTTCTTTATTGTTTTATTTTAGCTTTCTTTTGGTGAACTTTTTTGTTTCTTTTATTTATTGATATTTTAGTTCACCCATTCCATCTGAAGCTAACTGCTATTGGGTCCTAAAATTCCTTATTCTTTTGTTTTTTTGGTTCGCCTCCATTTTAATATAGGAAACCGTAAAAATTTTAGCTGATTTCTCCATACAGTACGGCTTCAAATTGTTAATTTTGGTGAAGAGAAGACCCTAATCAGCTACCCAAAGTCATAAAATGCCTTTCAGAAAGATAAACCAGGCAGTCAATTTTGTTCACAGCAAACCATGTCCTGAATGAAACATGTAACTCATAAACTAGTTGAGTAAAATACAGCCATCAGTCTGCCATGTAATTGTAATTAGCCTACCATATAATTGCATGTGTTATCTCTCGCTTCACTGCCAGTACAAATGACCTTCTCCTCTTCGAGTCTACTCAGGTGAAATATTCACTTCTGTTCAGAGAGTGCATACTGACAGCCTGTGGCAGATGGGATTACTACTAAAGCATAGAGCCAAACCACACATATTTACTTCAGTAAAGAAGTTTAAGATAATAAAGCAATGAACAATTAAAAATAACTTATCTTTATTAAATTAATATTGCAATGAGTTGAAGTTAAGATACAGTTATCCTCTCTATGCTTGATTGAATGAAAGAATGAATCATTGAGAAATGTGTGATATTGAGACCACTTGTTATTGTTATTTCCCGTTATAGCAGACTACATCTATATAAATGGAAGTCTTCATGCATTTGAATGAATGGATTTATGATTATTAATTAAATTATCTATCATATTTTCAACAATACAGTACATCTACATAGTGGAACTCTAGACGAAAGAGAATACAGTGCACTGTAGCATCCATCGTAGAAGCTAATCAACTTGGTAGAACCTACATTACGTTCCCAAGGGACTGTGCATAGAAAAAAGTGGCAATAGAATGGGTGGTACTGAACACCTTGGTGACTCTCAACATGACATTATTTAGTTACATCTCCCCAACAGGTCAGTTGATTAAAGTTTAGTCATGCTTTCTTAAAATACGGTTCATGAAGAGGTTCAATAAATTTTAAACTTTCATGGAGAACTTAATCAGGTGTATTTGGTACAGTGGGGCAAACAAGCATTTAGTCAGTAACTAATTTTGCAGGTTCTCCTACTTAGAAAGATGAAAGAGTTCTGTAATTTCCATCATAGGTACACTTCAACTGTGAGAGAAAAAATGAGAAAAAAAATCCAGGAAATCACATTGTAGGATTTAAAAAAAAAATTAAATTGTGAATTATGGCGGAAAATAAGTATTTGGTCACCTACAAACAAGCAAGATTTCTGGCTCTCACAGACCTGTAACATCTTCTGTAAGAAGCTCTTCTGTCTTCCACTTGTTACCTGTATTAATGGCACCTGTTTTACCTGGTTATCTGTATAAAAGACACAGCCTAAAGCAGTCAGACTCCAAACTCAACCATGGCCAAGACCAAAGAGCTGTCGAAGGACACCAGGAAGAAAATTGTACACCTGCACCAGGCTGGGAAGAGTGAGTCTACAATAGGCAAGCAGGTTGGCATGAATAAATCAACTGTGGGGGCAACTGTAAGAAAATGGAAGACATGCAAAACCATTGACAAACGACTGATCCTTGTTAAGGGAAGAATGAACGGGGCCATGTATCATGAGATTTTAAGCCAAAACCTCCTTCCATCAGAGAGAACATTGCAGATGGAACGTGGCTGGGTCTTCCAGCATGACAATGATCCCAAACACACTGCTCGGGCAATGATGGAGCGGCTCCGTAAAAAGCATTTCAAGGTCCTGGAGTGGCCTAGCCAGTCTCCAGACCTCAACCCCATAGAGAAAATCTGTGGAGGGAGTTTAAAGTCCATGTTGCCCCAAAGCATCACTGCTCTAGAGGAGATCTGCATGGAGGAATGGGCCAAAATATCAGCTACAGCGTGTGCCAACCTGGTGAAGACTTACAGGAAACGTTTGACCTCTGTCATTGCCAACAAAGGTTATGTTACAAAGTATTGAGTTGAACTTTTGTTATTGACCAAATACCAAATACTTCCACCATAATTTACAATTAAATTCTTTAAAAATCCTACATTGTGATTTCCTGGATTTTTTTTTTTCGCATTTTGTCTATTATAGTTGAAGTGAAAATTACAGACCTCTCTCATCTTTCTAATTTGGAGAACTTGCACAATCATTAGCTGACTAAATACTTTTTTGCCCCACTGTATGAACTGGAATGCCAACAGTGATTCAAGGCTTATTGTTCAGCATCACCCAACCTCACAGAAAAGAGGACAAACTCTATATTAATACCCATGACATGTAATTACTGAGTGTCTTCAAACTTTTATCTATATAGTACACAGTGGTGCCTAAAAGTTTGTGAACCCTTTAGAATTTTCTATATTTCTGCATTAAAACATCATCGGATTTTCACACAAGTCCTAGAAAGTAGATAAAGAGAACCCATTTAAACAAATGTGACAAAAATATTATACTTGGTCATTTATTTATTGAGAAAAATGACCCAATATTACATATTAGTGAGTGACAAAAGTATGAGCATCAGCAACTCTGATGAGCATCAACAACTCTTTTTCTGAGGTCCTCAGAAATCTCCTTTGTTCGTTTCATGATACGCGTCCACAAACGTGTTGTGAAGAACAGACTTTGATAGATCCCTGTTCTTTAAATAAACAGGGTGCTCACTCGCACCTGATTGTCATCCCAATGATGAAAACACCTGACTCTAATTTGACCTTCAAATTAACTGCTAATTCTAGTGGTTTGCATACTTTTGCCACTCACTAATATGTAATATTTGATCATTTTCCTCAATAAATAAATTACCAAGTATAATATTTTTGTTTCATTTGTTTAACTGGGTTCTCTTTATCGACTTTTAGGACTTATGTGAAAACCTGATGATTATTTAGGTCATATTTATACAGAAATATAAAAACTTCTAAAGGGTTCACAAACTTTCAAGCACCACTGTACAGTCTGTGTTGCCACCTTCAGTACTGTAGTTCCCATAACAACTCTGACACATGCATATGATTTATGTCTTATACATTGTACAGTATATCATATTCCCAGCACTGACCCTTGTCTGTTTACTTTGAATATGAATCTACTTTAATTTTATTTATCTGCCTGTTGCTGGCCACTGCTATTTATTCTATTATTTCTGGATAAACGTTAATAAAGGGATTGTAGGCATACTTCAAGTGGTCATCTTGTTTACTTGCATTTTTCCTTCCCGTCGCATGTTAGACTCAGCTTTCCACTTTGTTTATAGCTGAATTGGTCCTGGATCATTAATTAGAAATGTGTATTGCGATTACATTGCTCCATAACATGTATTCATTTTCCTTCATGAATTTTTATGGATCTGACTTTTAGACATGACATTACATTTGGTATGGCTGACATTTTCTGAAGCTCTAAACACATTAAACAATTCATGGAGCCCATGAATATATATTTAAACCTTGAAAAGTCAATGGGTAAAGATAGAGCTCCTGAATCTTGACGATGCTTTGTGTTTTACATAAGGTGCTGGATCAAATCAGTTATGCTCATATTTCACTGACAAATATTCAACTGGCACTTGACTGATATGTGCCTTATCTTTGTATTCGAGCTGTTATGTGGGACATCTTTGGCAGCTTTAAATGAATCTTTTAGACACACATTCATTTAGTAATTACATTTTCAACAAGGTAAGGACTCTTTTCTAATTAATCTCATTGTCTACCTTAATCAAAATGTTGTCGGACTTAACATTTCTAATTCATTAATTTCAAAGACTCTTCTTTAGCCAAACTAGTGAAGAGAAACATACTGATTTTTACAGACAAGCAGATGTAGGTAGGCTTTATGTCTTTGGGACTATACACCAACAATCACCAATAACTGCTGCGTAACTTTTTGTGCATGTTACTTGTTAACATGTATTTTTGTTCACTTTCTACAATAAGGTCATTATACCAAACTGCAGAAGTTTAATATCAGTACTGAAAAAGTACACTCTGGTAGAGGTGTGTTATTCATCATGATTAAATATCATGAACACATTATGCTGTGACCTGCTAACAGAAACATTTTTTTTTTTACTGGATTTTCAACCTGCTCACTAACTTGTCCTCCCTCATCGCTCAACAGCCATCAACTATGGATTGGAGAAGACTACCACATGCATCCTCTGAGACACTTGAGGCCAGCTGCCACGTTTTAGTGCTGCATGGCAGCTGAGGACAGTTGAAGGAGAGCGTTTTCTGGCTACTCTGTACACATAAGGTACCAGATGCTCACAGACGAGTCAGTTATGCTGCTTTGGACTCTCCCAGACAAGCTTCTCCCAGGTGAGAAACAGGTGAGGGCTGGAATTTGAGCAGGCAATATCACAATAATAGTGCTAAATCAGCACCCAAAATGAATGTTGAGCAAACTCTCTATTTAGGAAGATGCTCTGGAAGACTTTTTAGCAATAAGGCAAATTACCTACATATATGAAGACTCCTAAAGCTGGAAAACCTTAAGTCTGGAGCCAGTCCCGGAAACATTTGGTGCAAAATGAGAATACACCCTGGACAGAAAGCCAGTCCATCAAGGAGCACAGCACATTCATCCGCACAGTAGTTTGTGGCAGTTGGAATGGTGAATTTTCATTCTGACATGGTTTCAGGAGCAACTAGAAGTACTTAGAAGTAACCCATGTAAACACTGAGAGAACATGCCAAAATTCACAAAGGGACTATCTCGTAACATGTATAAACCAACGCTATCTGCAACACCACTGTGACACCCACGCTGTTAGCAGGCTTTATAACTTCAATTCCAGCTGCCAGCTTTAATTCTTGTCTGACAGTCACACAATCTTTATATTCCATTAAAATTCCAAGACTAGTAGAGCATTTGCTTTTTCCCCTCTTCTCCTAAAAGCATTACTTTTTGTAAGTGAAAGCCTGATCCCAATAGAGCACTGAAAGCATGTTGAAAAGCAATTTATTCATCTTTTTATTCATGATTTTAAAGATCTGATTGGACCACAGTATAAAGAAATGAGAGCAGCCATGCCAGAGGGTATCGCTGCCAGCACTAACTGACCAGCTGTCTGTAAACCCCTTTATTACAGAGTCAATGTGACAACAGTTTTAATGAACCACTCGAGTGTACACACTCGCTGGCATCAGTGGTGCAATCTTAACCAAAAGTGACATCATACAAATGAAGCAAGGAGGCACATTACACCTGGGTTTTTCTTGCTGCTTAATATGGTGCATGAATGAGACTCAAGGGTCACAGAAATGGAAAGCGGAAGTGAAACTGATAAAATGTTAATTTATAGAAACCTATAGATCACAAGTAAGTTATTTTATTAGATAACATACCCTAAACAATATTAAGTTAGCAAATTGTTTTAGCTGATTGGTACTGCTGCACAGCATGCATTACCCAGATTAAACAAACCTCAATAAGACCCCAAGTCAGCTGTGACTGCTCTTCTCCAAATATACAGACTGCAATGGTTTATTGTTTTTGAAACCAAGCAGATTAAGCCTATTCTCATAAAATACACTCAACATGTCACATTCAAAAATACAAGCAAAATTGATAGGCATTTATAACACCTGCTAACACAGATTTCTGGACTCAAAATCACTGACAAACCATCTTTAGCACACACATTCACACACAAAAATGTGGTTGGACTCAATCACTGAATGTAAAACTAGGGTCTTGCTCATTGGTAGCATCATTTTCATCACATACAGTACTGTCAGCTGGCATCCAGTATACAGTGGTGCTTGAAAGTTTCTAAACCCTTTAGAATTTTCTATATTTCTGCATAAATATGACCTAAAACATCATCAGATTTTCACGCAACTCCTAAAGGTAGATAAAGAAGAACCCAGTTAAACAAATGAGACAAAAATATTATACTTGATCATTTATTTATTAAGGAAAATGATCCAATATTACATATTAGTGAGTGGCAAAAGTATGTGAACCTCAAGGATTAGCAGTTAATTTGAAGGTTAAATTAGCGGAAGTGTATCATGGCACAAACAAAGGAGATTTCTGAGGACCTCTGAAAAAGAACTGTTGATGCTCATCAGGCTGGAAAAGGTTACAAAACCATCTAAAAAAAGGTTGAATTCCACCTATCAACAGTCAATTCAAAACCATTGTTACCCTTCACAGAAGTGGTTGACCAACAAAGATCACTCCTAGAGCAAGGCGTGTAATAGTTGGTGAGGTCACAAAGGACCCAGGGTAACTTCTAAGCAACTGAAGGCCTTTCTCACATTGGCTAATTTTAATGTTCATGAGTCCACCATCAGAAGAACACAGAAAAACAGTGGTGTGCATGGCAGGGTTGCAAGGAGAAAGCCACTGCTCTCCAAAAAGAACACCCAGGAAAAAAATGTATTGTGGATTTTCATAGTAAAACTGTGACTTGCTTGACAGTTTTGATGTGAACTTTCACAGTTTGACCATGAAGTTCAGAGTTATACTATGAATTGTTGATGGTAATTTGGCCACTTCATGGTTCCACTGTCAAATTACACAATACATTTTTTTCCTAGGAATTGCTGCTCGTCTAGTTTGCTAAAGATCACGTGGACAAGCCAGAAGGTTATTTTTTTTATTAAGAATTTTTTGTGGACAGATGAGACCAAAATAGAACTTTTGGTTTAAAAGAAAAGCATTGTTTGGAGAAAGGAAAACACTGCATTCCAGCATAAGAACCTTATCCCATCTGTGAAACATGGTGGTAGTAGTATCATGGTTTGGGCCTGTTTTGCTGTTCATGGGCCAGGACAGCTTGCCATCATTGATGGAACAATGAATTCTGAATTATATCAGAGAATTCTAAAGGAAAATGACAGGACATCTGTCCATGAACTGAATCTCAAGAGAAGGTGGGTCATGCAGCAAGACAACAACCCTAAGCACAAGCCCAAGTCGTTCTACCAAAGAATGGTCAAAGAAGAATTAAGATAATGTTTTGGAATGGCCAAAAGTCAAAGTCCTGACCTTAATCCAATCGAAATGTTGTGAGGACTTGGATTTGGACATGTGTTAAACTGATTAAGTTTTAGGTCATATTTATGCAGAAATATAGAAAATTCTAAAGGGTTCACAAACTTTAAAGCACCACTGTATATGCTGTATATTGTATGAATATATTGAGTGATTAAATCTATGTCTAAGATCACTATTGAATTTTTTCTATTTTTTTCTTTTTTCTATGTTGCATTCTTCTTGAATTCAATGCACACAATGTTTTTCATTATAAATCTTCAGAGTGAAAAGTAGAATATTTGAAAAAAATCTTTTATTACTATGTGATATATCCTGTGTTTAAGTTGGCATGAACTCCACAAGTCTGATGCTGTTATCTCTGTATGATTTTACAATTTTACAAAGAGCATCTTGAGATCTTACTGAATCCTTGGCTGTCTCTGTCTTCAAGTGCCCTATAAATGCCCATTGGGTTTTAGGTCAGATGACTTTGGATGAAAGCCAATGACAGTCAGCAGTCCTTGATCTTTGTTGGTTGTGAAGTAGTTGTTGCAAAGTCATTCGTGTCCTTGTGTTTTGGGTCATTACATTTCAATGAAAAATAAATTTAAACCAGCTCCTGATACCTGAATCTTCTCTGAAACTTCTGAAGCATTTTCATTCATTTGTTAAGAAACATCCATTCCTACATTTCAGGCCTGCAACACATTCCAAAAAAAGTTGGGATGGGGCAATTTATAGATTTTCCCGAATAAATAAAATACTAAATAATGATAATAAAAAAACAAAAATAATTCAAACCTGTGATGTCAACAGGTCATTGTAATCATGATTTTGTACAAAAACAGGATTTAGGAAAGGCTGAGTCTTTGATGGGCAAATAATTCTCGAGTATCTCCAATTTGTCATCAAATGCATGAGAAAATTATTTACATTTTTAAAAACAATGTACCTCAAAGAAAGATTTTAAGGGATTTTCATATTTCTCCCTACCATGTTAACCATGTCCAGAAGTGGCATTGACTTCTCTGGTCTCAGAGGCTTCTAGGATGGACCACCACTTAGTGGAAACATGTACTGTGGTGACATGAATCAGTTTTTCAGGTCTTTTTTTCAAAGAAATGGACGCTGTGTACACCAGACCGAAGATGAAAAGGACCATCTAGACTGTTATCAGCAACTCCAGAAGCCAGGGTCTGTCATGATATGGGGCTGTGTCAGTGCCCTTGCCTTCAGTTCTGTGATGGCAGCATTAATGCAGAAAGTACATTGAGATCTTAGACCAACATATGCTGAGATTCCATCTTTGTCCTAATAACATTTAAAATAATTGTTTAATATTTTACATTAAACTATAGAGCTGCTGTCTTCCCAATAGGTCAGTTTTTCTGGATTCCATTGGCATACAATATATAGTTTATACTTGCTGTCCACTGTGATCTTAAACATGACATAAAAAAAAAAAACCACTTTGGCCTCACAGAAATAAATGGCAGTGTAGTAAAGGCCAGTGAGAAATCCAAAGCACAGTTTTGCACAAATGAGGGAATAGATATTATGTTAACTTGAGTTTTGGGTGAATGTACATCTCAGAATTGCTTTCCACAGAGAAAATGCTTCATTTACACCTTTATAATAGCCACTAGAGCATTGTTTTATCTTAAATTTAAATGAACATTATGTCTAGCCTGAAGTGTTAGTGTGAGAGCCAGTTCAGAACCACAAAACAGTATATGTGTACTACATTTGAATGAAGACAATTATGCAGTAGCCTTGGGGTAAAAAAAAAAAAAAAAGTATGTCCAGTAACCACTTAGATTAGATTGCTTTGCCAATTTAGAAATACTATTATGGTGGTGTCACCATTTGTGTTAACATTTAGTGGGGAAAGACCTAATTTAAATATTTTCAGTGTGTTTTATGCAAGGGCCGGAGCTAACTGTCTTCTTAAAAAAAATTGTTTCTGATAAATGTGAATGTAGTAGCATTACATTATTGTCTGATAATAAAACTTCAACTACAAGCTTTTAATTATGCACAGTTTTTGAAAATAGTTAAGTACTGTTTAAATAACAGAAAAAGTGTCTTGGAAACAAATTTAATACTGTATCTTGCTCAACCTTAATCAAAGGCTGACCTATATCAGGAATTCAACAGAGAAAGGGGTATCTGCACATTTATAATAAAAGTGCACATTGGGACTGTATACTCTCACCATGGACAGTTTCTCAGAACTACTTGCAGAAAAAATCCACCATGATGAAATCAATGGATTGTGTATATCAGAGAGGATTGAGTAAAGCTGGGTGCATACTACTGGATTTTTCATTCAATTATAGTCTCAGTATGCCTCTTCTGACAATTTTCAAGAAGTCAGTCCCATTAGGTGAGTGAATCACAAAATATTATCAAGTTCAAGTTGGGTGACTTGCAAACTGAAATAATAAACTTGTTATTTACAAATATACAGCACTTGCACCTGTGTAATTTCACAAAATCAATTTTATTACTAATTGATTGCTCCAGTCAATTGTTTCATAAGTCAGATTTTCATAATAAGACTGGCTATAGACTATAACTTATCATTATTTTAAACTGTATTAACAGACATTTTTATTTAGTTCATATTCAACCATGGGGGGCTGGAGTCTGCAGTACAAGGATGTAAGACCGGAACACACACACACACACACACACACACACACACACACACAGTGTCACTTTTAAGATATCTCCAAGAATTAATGAATATCTCCCAGATTTTCAGTCCTGGGTTAAAAATGTACCACTGTGTTATAAAATGTAAGTGGTATGCATTCATGACCAATATTTTTTTTAGTTTTCTTGTCAAAGCATATAACATTTGCCATTCTTGTAAAGTGAACACAGTGCATTTGCCATATACTTCAGAGAAACAGTAATGGTTTTAACGCCAATTATTTTTTTCTGAAAGCTCAGCAACAGAGCTGATGCTTAGGTTCGACACCAGTATTAAGAAAATTCGAGGACACTTCCCATCACCAGATATTTTAGTTTATGCTTTACAGAGACAGACTGGGTGATCTGCTAGACAAACTAGAATGCCGAAAGAGAAAATAACTGAGCTGGCATATTTCCTTCTCCATGCTTCCTGGTTATGCACTGTTCTGTCTGCTTCTTGATTTCCTCGCTGAGGTTCCAGCTCTACTCTGAATAAATTGTTAATGTATTCATTTATCTTTGATAACCTGTTGTCCCGATGAGGGCTGTAGTGCTTCCAGGTAGCAGTCTCAGGACCACTGAGCACAAGACAGGAACCTCTCTGGGTAGGGTAACAGTAATTTTCAGATTCTCACAATTTATATTTATAGTAGTCAGTCCACCTTCTTGCATGTGTTTAGGATGTTGGAGAAAACTCTTAGACAGTCCTCTTACACAGTAACTGGAGGGTTAAAACAAGGATAAACCAAGGACCAGGGAATGCTGTGCTACCACAGACTGAACCCTTCTTGCATACAGTAACTTTGAAATGTGACCCAGCAGCAAGAGTTCTTACCAGGCCAACATGCTGGAAGCCAGGACTCAACAGCGAGAGGCCTCACCAGGTCATGCACCCTAGGACGCTTTGCAGAACATATAGTTGACTAGATTCCACAGTCACACATATAACTCTTCTCATACAGGTGATACGAAGACGAGAGGTACAGTATTAGGAATCAGTGTATAACATGTATTTACCAGCTAAGTGTGTGGTAAATACTAGGTAATTGAAATTAAGTTGAAACATAGTGAAACTAAATAATATGGATTTGCCTAACTGGTGGGTGGCACAGTGGCTCGGTGGGTAGCACTGTCACCTCCCAGCAAGAGGATCCTGGGGTCAATTCAGGTGCAGCAGTCTATGTCCATTATGTGTGGAATATGCATGTCATGTCCGTGTGGGTTTACTCTGGGGACTCGAGTTTCATCCCCAGTCTAAAGACATGTGTTTTAGATTAATTGGTGTTTTTAAAGTGTCACTACTGTGTGAGTGTGTGTATGAGTGCATGCGCCCTAAGAATTGGTACCCTGTCTAGGGCGCCCTGTTCCTACTTAGCACCCTGTGGCAGATAAGAAAGTGAATGAATGAATGAATAAATGAATGGTTAACTGGTTCAAGAAATTAGTCATGTGTAAGAATAGGTAGACAGTAACTAGACAGTCTAACCAAATTTCACTGTAATGTCACATAGAAACTGAACCATAAAACTGAGTCTTATAACTTACCATCGATTTACCCCAAAATAATTCCATTATACAATTCCATACATGGAAAAAATGATCCAATATTACATATTAGTGAGCGGCAAAAGTATGTGAACCTTTGCGTTCAGTATCTTATGTGACCCCCCTGTGCAGCAATAACTGCAACTAAACGTTTCCTGTAACTGTTGATCAGTCCTGCACACCGGCTTGGAGGAATTTTAGCCCATTCCTCTGTACAGAACAGCTTCAACTCTGGTATATTGATGGGTTTCCTCACATTAACTGCTTGCTTCAGGTCCTTCCACAACATTTCGATTGGATTAAGGTCAGGACTTTGAATTGGCCATTTAAAAACATTAACTGTATTCTTCTGTAACCATTCTTTGGTAGAACGACTTGTGTGCTTAGGGTTGTTGTCTTGCTGCATGACCCACCTTCTCTTGAGATTTATTTCATGGACAGATGTTCTGACATTTTCCTTTAGAATTCTCTAATATAATTCAGATTTCATTGTTCCATCAGTGATGGCAAGCAGATCTGGCCCAGATGCAGCAAAACAGGCCCAAACCATGACACTACAACCACCATGTTTCACAGATGGGATATGTTTCTTATGTTGCAATGCAGTTATATTTTGGTCTCATCCATCCACAGAACATTCTTCCAATAGCCTTCTGGCTTGTCCATGTGATCTTTAGCAAACTGCTGATAAGCAGCAATGTTCTTTTTGGAGAGCAGTGGCATTCACCTTGCAATGCTGCCATGCACACCATTGTTGTTCAGTGTTCTTCTGTTGGTAGACTCATGAACATTAACATTAGTCAATGTGAGAGAGGCCTTCAGTTGTTTAGAAGTTACCCTGGGGTCCTTTGTGACCTCACCAACTACCTTGCTCTTGGAGTGATCTTTGTTGGTTGACCACTCCTGGGGAAGGTTACAATGGTCTTGAATTTCCTCCATTTGTACACAATCTGTCTGACTGTGGATTGGTGGAGTCGAAATTTTTTAGAGAGGGTTTTGTAACCTGCTCCAGCCTGATGAGCATCAACAACTCTTTTCTCTCAGCATTTTCAATACTCATCTATTGTATCTGTGTAATTGTGCTATTAATGTAAAGCGACAATAAGTAAATGAGCAAGTATAATATTTTTGTGTCATTTGTTTAACTGGGTTATCTTTATCTACTTTTAGAACTTGTGTGAAAATCTGATGATGTTTTAGGTCATATTTATGAAGAAATATTGAAATTCTAAAGGACCACTGTGTATATATATGTGTGTATATATATATATATATATATATATATATATATATATATATATATATATATATATATATATTTTGGGGTCTCTCAAAGCTGCCCTATGGATCACCACATCAATTCCCCAGTGGATCCTTTCTACCAGACAAGATGAGTATATCATAAGCTAAGGATCAAAAATCTGGGCATCTGATTTCTTGTTCTCTGTAATGGGGCATTAGGAGATACAGAAATCAAACCTGTTAAAAAATGGGGGTCCATCTGGCCTGGTGAGAAATGATACACTGGGCACTACAGATATATTTGAGATTATTATGGTCTGGGTAAACCACACATTGACAATTGGCCCCCTCCAGCCAGTGTCTCCATTCGTCAAGGTCTGGTTTAATAAGAAAAATCTCTCTATTCTACATGTTGTAATATTTTGCGTTCTTGAATTTCTTCCATTTGTACACAATCTGTCTGACTGTGGATTGGTTGAGTTCAGACTCTTTAGTGCTGGTTTTGGAAGCTTTTCCAGACTTTTTCATCAACAACTCTTTATTCTGAAGTCCATAGAAATCTTCCTTTTTCGTTTGTGCCAATGATACTTTTGGACAAACCTGCTGTGAAGATCCCTGTTATTTAAATATAGCTGGTCACTCCTCACCCCCAGATTGTCATCAAATTGATTCAAAACAGCTGACTCTAATTTCACCTTCAAACAAACTGTAATCCAATAGGCTCACATACTTTTGCCACTAACATATATGCAATATTGGATCATTGTCTTCAATAAAGTATAATATTTTGTCTCGTTTCTTTAACTGGCTTCTCTTTATATATATTTTGGCTTTGTGTGAAAAGGTCAAATTTATGCAGAAATATGGAAAATTCTATAGGCTTCATAAACTTTCAAGCACCACTGTAAAATGAAATTTGCTCCTTCTGCTCATTAACTAAAAATGAAACAAAACTGCTATGAGAGCATTTTATCCCAGATCCCAGCAGTCACCTCTCCAAGCTCTGAACAACTAATGGGCAATACCACCTGAATGTGGTGGGCAGCCATCATGTGCTCCACAGTAATGTGCTCCCAGCTACTCTTGCCCAAAAGGGAGAGAACTCCATGATTACAAAAATACAATAGCACAGGTAGACTTACAGTGGTGCTTGAAATTTTGTGAACCCTTTAGAATTTTCTATATTTCTGAATAAGTATCATCATCAGATTTTCACACAAGTCCTAAAAGTAGATAAAGAGAACCCAGTTAAACAAATATGACACAAAATTATTATACTTGGTCAGTTATTTATTGAGGAAAATGATCCAGTATTACATATTAGTGAGTGGCTAAACTGTGTGAACCTTTGCTGTGTGAACCTTTGCTTTCAGTATAGTGAACCTCTAGGGTTAGTGAAATTGGAAATTAATTTGAAGGCGAAATTAGAGTCAGGTGTTTTCTATAAACTGGATGACAATCAGGTGTGAGTGGGCATCCTGCTTTAGTTAAAGAACAGGGATCTATCAAAGTCTGCTCTTCACAATGCATGTTTGTGGAAGTGTATCATGGCACGAACAAATTAGATTTCTGAGGACCTCAGAAAAAGAGTTGTTGATGCTCAGGCTGGAAAAGATTACAAAATCATGTCAGACAGATTGTGTACAAATGGAGAAATTTCAAGACCATTGTTACCCTCCCCAGGAGTGGTTGACCAACAAAGATCACTCCAAGAGCAGCAGTTGGCGAGGTCACAAAGGACCCCAGGGTAACTTCTAAGCACCTGAAGACTTCTCTCACATTGGCTAATGTTAATGTTCATGAGTCTACCGTCAGAAGAACATTGAACAACAATGGTTTGCATGGCAGGGTTGCAAGGAGAAAGCCACTGCTCTCCAAAAAGAACATTAGCAAACTGCAGACAAGCAACAAAGATCACGTGGACAAGCCAAAGTCCATTGGAAGAAGGTTTTGTGGATGGATGAGACCAAAATGGAACTTTTTTGGTTTAAAAGAAAAGTGTTATGTTTGGAGAAAGGAAAACACTGCATTGCAGCATAAGAACCTTATACCATCTGTGAATGGGATAAAAGTCCTCCAACCCGGTGTGCAGAACCAATCAACAGTTACAGAAATATGTTTAGTTGCAGTTATCGCTGCACAGAGGGGTCACACCAGATACTGACAGCAAAGGTTCACATACTTTTGCCACTCACTAATATGTAATATTGGATCATTTTCCTCAGTAACTAAAATGACCAAGTATAATATTTGTATCTCAATTGTTTAGCTCAGATCTCTTTATCTACTTTTAGGACTTGTGTGAAAATCTGATGATGTTTTAGGTCATATTTATACAGAAATATAGAATATTCTAAAGGGTTCACAAACTTTCAAGCACCACTGTATAACTTTGTTAACCAACGATTCCAGCACAAGCATACTGTAGGCTGGGGATGATAACCAACCAGGGGATGGTTCCTCTCTTTGTGCAGATACAGAAAGCAATGTTGGTAGTTATGAGTAACTCAGTCTCTTTGGGTTTTGGGGTTCTGTTTCTGTCTGTTTACTAATCTGAGCATGGTCAAGCTGCATTAGTTCCAAGAAAACCGGCTTGGTAGTAATGGGGTCTGAGAGGGTGGTATCACATGTATGTGCATGAACGAGATTTTTCAACTGTATTGATAATGTTATGAGCTCGTTGAGAGACAAGACATCATTATGGCAGGCAAGCATCTTTTGGAGCTTATCACAAAGTCCTCTATATAAAAAAAAAAAAAAAAAAACCTGTGATAAGCACCCGCTGTTTCTAGCTGATATGGTACCAGCCAGAGTTCAGAAAAAAAGAGTGCCACTTTGACTAAGCCTCAGAAGCTACTCTCCACCCTAATCATGGTGGAAGTCTACTTGCACCCCTTTCTTCCCTAAGATTGACTCCGCCCACTAGTAAGAACAAGTGGTTAGTAGGGACACCATGAAGGTCACCTAAGGCATCTGTGGGAAACCTCACTGAACTGTGAGTAACAAAGCACTTGAACTGCATGAGGAACTCTATACATGTCCTCGGGGGGTTTGATCAAAATGCAATATTTAAGCCACCACCAATGCGCAAGCAGGTGTTCTGGCTCACCTCATTGGTGCTAAAAGGCAGGACATTAGGGAGCACACCAGTCAGTCAACTACTGCAGTGTCTTTCTATGCTGATGCTGCCAAATCTGCTCCTGCTGCATGGCCAGAATATTGTCCAGACACATGACAGCATCAGAAAAATGAGACTGATAGTCTGGAGAGTCCACACCTTGATGTGACATTCTATGATATGTCTCTGAGTATGACTGTAGTGAAAGGGAATTGAAAAGAACATGCACACTAATGCAAGGGAAGAGGAAGTATGCAAAAAATACCAAAATAAGAAAATGAGTGCAAAGCTTCCAGAGGCGGAACCTGATGGAGCTAGAATCACTAAACTAAAACTTGCTACAGCAAGCGATGAGCGCGCACACAGTACACAAGCTGATCTCCAAGTGGGAAACAGTAAACATAAAAAGGCAGATAGGCTTGAGAAACGAATGCAGCCGAATGTCTGCTATTTGAATTTTGAGAAGCAACTGAGATTTGTGTGAACACACAAACTGACATAACACACTGTAGACAGGTTTAAATAGGGCTTGCTGATGAAAGGAAGTCAGCAAAAGGTCAAGATTTGTGTGAGGCAGTCTGTTTCCACTGCTCGTAAATACCAGATGGTGTAAGAACCGTCTGTGAAACTGATGATATTATATAAGTTTACAGTAATATTGTATCCTAATAACTTGCTTCAAGTAGTAAATATTTTTACATATTTGAGACATTACTGACTAATAGTGATTTAAGGATTTTATCTTCCTTTTCTCACTAATATAATATTCTGCCACTACACTTACTAATACAGTAAGTTCAACAGCATTTTAATTGTGTTCTGCTGTGGATATTAGAATTGGATAATGAGCAGCATTTCCAGAGTAAAATTATTTTACATTAAATTATTTGTTGCTTTTTTGTGGCAGTGACACTAAGAGCACTGCTGAGCCACATATAATGCACAAAGTTGTAGTTTGAATTTCTGTGTAATTTGCTGCACTGATTGCTGCTCTGATGGGAATACAGAGTGCACAACTCATCCTGTCAAATAGTGATTCTTTACGTGCTCCTGATCATGAATGCAGTGGAAATCGAAGGACCGATAAAGCTATGGGGGCAATGAAAGAGCATGTGCATCCAGAACGTATGTAAAAATTATGTATTCAGAGAAATCTGATGTTCCTATTATTCTGTCAGGATTCGAGGCAGGTGATTCAAGAAGCACTATGTCGTGGTTTTTTGACAGGATACATTCTGCTTACTCAATCAAACATCGCTCAAGCCAATTCATTGGAGAAGCAGACAATTTTATTGCTTCTACTCATGAGCACAGGCAATAAGGGCACTCAGTTTTACTGGATCTTATATACCCTTTCTCTAAGCAATATCTAATCAGTACAATTGTTTTCCAAACACTGGGTAAACTCTGGCCTACTCACACTACTCTTATCTTTGTTTTTGAATAAGATTCCACTGCCCAGATTTTAAATGTGGCACCAGGCCTTGTGCACTCTTTTTTATTGATTTCTTGACTATGTATTTGTATTCTGTTTGTTTTTATGCATCATATATAGTTAGTACATTGTATGGTTACATATGACTAGCTTTATTAAATATAGATTGCTATAAATTAGCCACATCATGTTCTACAAAGGTCAGTGGAGTTGACGAGTGACGAGTGGAGGACAAAACAGCTTCTTAAAGAAGTTGTTACAGGTTTGTTAGAGCCAGAAATCTTGCTTGTTTGTGGGTGACCAAATACTTATTTTCTTCCATGATTTACAATTAAATTCTTTAAAAATCCTACAATGTGATTTCCTGGATTTTATTCCTCATTTTGTCTCTCATAGTTGAAGTGTACCTATGATGAAAATTACAGACCTCTCTCACCTTACTAAGTAGGAGAACTTGCACAATCAGTGGCTGACTAAATACTTTTTTTGCCCCACTGTATGTGCATTGCAAGAGTCTGAGTGTCTGAAAATCTGAATGTACTGAAGACACGTGACATTGTAAGGATCTTAGCAGTTGCTGTTGAAAACAGATGTGAGAGCAATTCATATACAGGTATTTGTCATTTAACATCCATCCAATCAACATCAGTTTGTTTTAATGGCTGAGGTCTTAAAAATTAGAATAATTTATAATATGAAATAAAAATATGTCTTTTAACTCGAGACAGTGTGGCCATAAACAGCTGGTCACCTCAACAGCAAGTCAATGGTGTGGATCCATGAGCAGAGGTGGAAGTTAATGATCAGAAGTCCATCATTCACTCGAAAGCTCACTATCTTACTGGTCATGTCCTCACTTGCTCATTAACTCACATTTGGACTAGAGACTGTTCTAACTCGGTTGATTTTTTTACGAGCAAGGTACTAATGTCTGTGTGTATGACATTCAGCTACTTATTTGTAACAAGCTGTAAATGGCATTCCGTGAGTGTATATGCCTATCCTCTTGTAAATACTACTCCTTTGTTTGTCCCCCCACTACCTGTATATTCTCTCTCGTATATAATCATCTGGCTGATCTTCTGTGTTGTTCATAATTCAGACAGTATTTTTTGCTTCTGTCAAACAAAAGTGTCAGGTCCTTCATACCAGAAGTCAGTGAATGTTATTAATGAAATTGAAGGTATCCCTGTATTGCATTGCATATGTAATGCAAAGAAACTTTGACAAACTTCATAATAATAACAACAAAAGACTTTTGACAAAAACAACATAATCAAAGTTTAATTAAAATGGAAAGGAATTGTTTAGCACTGTGATCTCGGAAAGCATTCCAAAACACAGCATTCTTAAAATAAGTGAAACTGCCTTGAATTTCTTCTTTCATAGCAGACAGCATCAAAACATTACGGTTCTCAGAAAAAAGAAGTTGCTTATTTAACTTTAAAATGCTCATAATTATCTAATTTAACTAAATATAGAAGTTCTAGATAAAGTTTAAAGTTTGAAACACTAGAGTGGTAACACAACAAATATTGGAAATGGCAGGCTAGACTAACGCTAACAGGGTGAGCTAAAATATAAACATACATGCAAGACTAGACAGCATGCTGAATCAGGGAGTAAATGAGCAACATGAAGTTTAAAGGGTAAATTATAACACACCCACAAACAACACACACACACACACACACACACTGCGAGAGAGAGAGAGAGAGAGAGAGCAAGCAAATGGGAAATACACACGAACAAAACAAACACAATAAAAAGCTTAACAGAATAAGACATGAAAAGAGCACAAATCATGAGGACACAGGGACAGGGAACAAACGACAAACAGACATCTGCAACAGTGGATGGAAGAGTGGGGAAGAGTGATGCACCATAGACAACAAACCTGTCATACAGTCATGCTTGAAAGTTTGTGAACCCTTTAGAATTTTCTATATTTCTGCATAAATATGACCTAACACATCATCAGATTTTCACACAAGTCCTAAAAGTAGATAAAGAGAACCCAGTTAAACAAATGACACAAAAATATAATACTTGGTCATTTATTTATTGAGGAAAATGATCCAATATTACATATTAGTGAGTGGCAAAAGTATGTGAACCTCTATGATTGATGATTGGCAGGTGAAATTAGAGTCAGGTGTTTTCAATCAATGGGATGACAATCAGGTGTGAGTGGGCACCCTGTTTTATTTAAAGAAGTCTGCTCTTCACAACACGTTTGTGGAAGTGTATCATGGCACGAACAAAGGAGATTTCTGAGGACCTCAGAAAAAGAGTTGTTAATGCCCATCAGGCTGGAAAAGCTTACAAAATCATCTCCAAAGAGTATTGCAAGTATTGTAGGTGCCAAAGACAAGGATTCAGAGGCCACAGACAACGACTCAGGGTTTTACACGCAGAGACTCATGTGTTAAAGAGGTGTAGATGAGGGCTTGAAGGCCACAGAGGCCACACAGACCATGTGTACAGGCTCTGACTCATGAGGGGCCTCATGCACTGGCACTGGCATGCACTCTTAATCAGCATGGGCAATGTACACTGTCTTTTTGGGATTCTGCATACAGTGGTTCTGGATCAAGAAGGGCTGCATATACAGACTCTGAAAAAGAATAGGACATAAGCACCGGCTCTGGATCAGTGTATCCAGGCTGAGAAATCATCCCAGAACAAGACAATGGTATGTATGTGTGACCTGGTCAAGGAAGTGGCTTGCACAGTCACAATGATGGAAAAAAAAAGTTAATTTGCTGTGGCTGGAGTGGCAAGGTGCAATGCCTCATAGGCTGTAGAAGTGGCAAAATGATGGCCAATGAGACCTTGGAAACCACTACAGGAACTGCTTGCTTGGCCTCTGGAGCAGCAATGGCCTCCTGTCCAGCCTCAGGAGCAGTGGTGACGATTGGCATGGACACCGGAGCAGCAGTGATGTCTGGCATGTAGCGTGATCGCTGTATCTCCCTCTCTTTACCTTCTTCCCCCAAGTCATAAACTTTACAACATCTTGGAATGCAATGGTCACCATCTTGACCAGATCTTTTGCCCACAGAAGGATGACTCCATCAACGGTTAACTCTTTCTCAAAACTATAACCCCCTTTCCTTGCTAATTGTTGCAGAAGATAACGGTTTGTTCCCCCACAGTTGAAATTTCATCACAGCTCCTCTTGCAAACCTTCACCCAAGAACGGGCCAGATAAACAACTTCCTTTTCCTCAAAACAACAGAAGAACTTAAGACATGGCCAAGCCCAGATAACCTGTGCATCTCGCCATCATAAAATAAACCAATGTGTGGTTTTAAAAAGAATTCTTACAAGTCTACCATAGACTCATTC